>CM021103.1:104212690-104384611 GCA_007115665.2 Sequoiadendron giganteum
AAGATCTGAAATCATAGTCTTGCTATTTCCTATGAATAACATATCATCCATGTATAGTGTAATAACAAGCACACGATCATTCTTAGATTTATGATAAACACAATGATCAGATTTTGATCTTACAAATCCCATAGACAACACAAATGTGTCAAATTTCTAGTACCACATTCTAGGAGATTGCTTCAAACCATACAGAGGTTTATTTAACTTACAAACCAGATTTTGTTTACCATTCACAATGAAATGCTCAAGCTGGGACATATAAATTTCTTCTTCCAGCTCAGCATGGAGAAATTTTGTCTTCACATCCATCTGCTCAATTTCAAAGTCATACATAGCTTCCAATGATAACAAAAATTTGATGGATGTCAGCTTTGCTACAGGGGAAAAAATCTCTCCATAATCAATTCCCTCAATCTAGGAAAATCCCTTTGCAACCAGTCATGCCTTATACTTCTAAACACTACCATCAAGACCTGTCTTCTTTTTGAATATCCACTTACAACCAACAAACTTTCGCCCTTTAGGCAGTGGTACCAAATCATAGGTTTCATTCTTCTTCAATGAAACCATCTCTTCATTCATGGCTTCCAGGCAAGAATTCGAATCAGACATGCTGATTGCTTCTTTTATAGTCCTAGACTCATTAGTGCTAGTAATTAAGGCATAGGTACAATTCAAATTTAACAATGAGAAACCATACCTTTCAGGTTATTGTTTTTCTTGTGTAGATCTCCTTACAGGATGAGGTTGTGGTTCTTCATCATTAGAACTTTAAGAGCTGCTTGAACTCTCCTTAGTCTCAGGTACACCATGCAGCTCTTCCCTTTCTAGAGTTTGGGGAATCTCAACTGCATCCTTATTCTTGTCACTCTGATCTGTCTCAAGTTGTTGATCACTTACTGAAGGTTTCAACTCATGAAATATCACACTTTTGCTATACAGAACCTTCTTAGTAACAAGGTTCCAAAGCTTGTATCCCTTCACACCAATTCCATAGCCGATGAGAATACACTTGAAAGCCTTGTTATCCAATTTTGATCTCTTTTCATTTGGCACATAAACATATGCCTCACAACCAAAGACACTAACATATCTCAAAGAGGGATTCTTACCAGACCATGCTTCTAAAGATGTCTTATCAACAAGAGTAGAGAAAGAAGAGTGGTTTACCAGATAACATGTTGTAGCCACAACCTCAGCCCAAAACTTCTGCTCTAGACCAACATTGCTCAACATAAACCTTGCCTTTTCCATCAACGTCCTGTTCAACCTTTCATCAACTCCATTCTGCTATGGAGTATAAGTTCATTGTTTTATGCCTTTTAATTCCATGATCAGTGCAATACCTTTCAAAATCTGTAGAACAAAACTCACCATCATTGTCTATCCTCAAACATTTAATTTTCCTTCCAGTCTGATTCTCTACCAAAGATTTAAATTCTTTAAATCGACTGAACATTTCTGATTTACTTTTAAGAAAGTATAAAAATGCCTTTCTCGAATAGTCATCAATAAAATAAACATAATATCTAGACTTTGATAATGAAGGAACATTAACTAGACCAAACACATTAGAATGAACATAATCCAGTATACTAGAAGATTTATGAGGACTCAAGTAAAAAGAAACACGGTGTTGTTTTCCATAAATGCAGTGTTCGCAAAAATTGAACTCAAGGTTACAATCATGAAGCCCTTCTACAAGATTTTTATTCTTCAAGATTTTAAAACCTTTCTCACCTATGTGACCTAGTCTATGATGCCACAACATAGTCTTCTCAGCTGGGAGTTTTACCTCCAAATCATTTGCAGCCAAAGATGTGTCTTCATCTTTCTGTACAGGGACTGATTTACATAACTCTATAGAGGCATTGTTACATTGAACAGGACGTGCATCCAACTTATACAAAGTGCTAGTACAAACACCCTTAGCCAGCACCATTGCACCTCTAGCCATTTTACATCCTTTACTTGAGAAAGAAACTTCTACACCAACATCATTTAACTTATTGACAGAAAGAAGATTTCGAGCCAGACCTGGTATATGCAGTACGCCACCAATACCTTTGATTCCTCCATCAGGAAATTGAATTTTGATTCTTCCTCTGCCAACTATCTCTAGCATTGAATCACTTGCCAGGTACACTTTTCCACCATCATACTTCTCATACTTAGAGAACCATTCTCTATTGGATGTCATGTAAAAGAATGCACTTGAGTCAACCAGCCAAACATCATCTAATGCCTGAGTTTTCAAGGTTGTTGCAATGAAGGCGTCTGCATCACTTTGAGAAGATTCATTGTCTGAGGCATTCTTCTTCTTCTTCTCCTTGCAGTCCTTCTGGATATGACCAGGTTGCCCATAGTTCTAGCATCTCACCTTGAACTTTTTAACAAGAGATTTTGATCTCCCTGCAGATTTGGATTTTGACTTCTTGTCTTTCTTCTTGCTTTTCTCCTTTGGTCTACCTAGAACAAAAAGATCCTCTTTGGCAATATTAGAAGACTTCCTTCGCATTTCTTCATACAAAAGCAAAGCAAACACGTCATCCATCTTGAATGCAGTGGTTGTGCTTCCAATAGCCATCACAAGATGATCCCAACTGTCAAGTAAAAAACACAACATGAGCATGCAACAATCCTCATCCCCAGTCTTTACACCTAAAGATGCCAGCTGAGTAACACTCATGTTAAATGAGTTCAGATGGTTTGCAATAGATGCACCTTCTTGCATTTTCAAGGAGTGCAACTTATTCCTCAGGAATAACTTATTTACGAGAGACTTTCCTTGATAAATATCACCAAGCTTCTTCCATAATGAAGTTGTAGACGTCTCCTCATGGACGTTCAGAAGTACAGAATCAACAAGAATCAGTCTTATCAGACCTCTTGCTTTTCTATTAGCAAGATCCCAATCCCCTTGCATCATACCTTGTGGCATAGTTCCAGACAATAATATCCAGAGGTCTCTATCCACCAGCAAGTATTCCATTTTGAGTTTCCATATCTCAAAGTTTATGCCATTAAACTTTTCAATATCTAATCTACCTGATGTACTCGCCATCTCAAACAAAAACAAGTTTTAACAATGCAAGAATCCCACTAAAATAGTATTAGCACAAAAAATTGACCTTTTCTCTAAAGGATAATACAACTGGCTAGGCTCTGATACCACTTGAAGGCAAAATAGGGATGGATCTAATGACCCAATAGTGCAGAATACATTCCCTTAACACTAATACAACAGAGGAGAAGATAAAAAATGAGTTCTAATAGCTTCTTACACTATTGAGATGAATAAATACAAATTAGAAGAGATAACAAAATATTAAGCATTCACATATGACACAGTATTTATGTGGGAAAAAATTTTCAGGTAAAAAACCCACCACACCAAGCAAGAACAATTGTATTACAGTAATAATAAATTACATACAATATCAACCCTTACTCTTTGATCAACACACAACAGCTTCAATTTATTCTCTCACTATTACAATACTTCTCTCTAAGTATACAATGAAAAACTTTTTCCAATATATTGCATCGACTTGCCTTTAAACAATCACCTTTTGGTTTACATAAAATATTTAATGTACTCGACATACAGTCATACAAATTAAATGTTCCAACCAATCACTAACTTTAGGTTCATGCACTGATCACCCAAGCACGCAATCGATCCGATCTGTAGATCTCTTTTGCATCGAGCCACCCATGCATTCAATTCCTTTCCATAAATAGGTTCATTCTACTAGTCACACAAGTCATGCAATAAATGCCATTTACTATATTGGCCTCTGGCCAATCAAGCTATTTTCAAAATGCCACATGACCATCTGCCATTCGCTAGGCACTCTTTGACTCTGAGTCCAACTCGGTCAAACCCAGTCTGAGCTCATCTGAGCTCTCCTTGTCTCCACTATGCCACTGCCGAGTCCACTTCAACCTATTGTGCTATGGCAGTGAGCTCATCCAAACACACCTCGCCATCTACTGCACTACCGTCGAGTCCGATCAACCTAACCGCGGTAAAGCTATAAACAGTCTGGGGGATCATTGGTAGTCAAACCACGCTACCGTAGAGGCCGCTAGGCCACCCTACGGTAGGGAAGTGACCATTAGCCAGACCACTGGCAGTCTTACTAGAGCCACCATAGTGATAAAGTTTGCCATCCATAGTGGAGTGGTAACTGCTAGGCACATCGTTGCTGGTCTCACCATGAACACCACGGTGAGAGGATCCACCGCCCGTGGTGCAGCGGTAACCGCCTACCAAGCTATTGGAGGCCTCACTATGACCATCGCAGTGAGACAACTCACCGCCCGCAGTGGAGCGGTAACTACAAGGCTATTGTTGGTGGCTTAATTGTGGCCACCGTAGTGAAGGCCTTCACCGACTGTAATAAGGTAGTGACCGATGAGGTAGGCTACAAGCCGCCTACCGCAACCACCACAGTGAGTAAACTCACCACGCGCGATAAGGCGATAACCGCCAAGCCTGTCACCATTGTACCGCCAAGGTCAAGGCAGACCACCGCAGTAAAGCGGTAAAGGCGAAAATAAGCCAGGTGCAGTATGGCGGTAAAGGGCAAAAATAAATATTTTTTTCCAAGTCTTATATTTCTGAGGCTTCAAATTGGAAGTTGAGACATACTTTCTTAACAATCCTCAACCCTCAAGCCTTAAACCCTAATCCCTCAACCCTCAACCCTTAAACCCTAATCCCACAACCCCTATACACTCTTAATCCCTCAACCCTCAATGCTCAACCCTTAAACCCTAATCCCTCAACCCCTATACCCTCTTAATTCCTCAACCCTCAACCCTCAACCCTAAAAACCTAATTCCTCAACCCCTATACCTTCTTAATTCCTGAACCTTGAATTGTGAACCCTTAAACCCTAATCCCTCAACCCTCAACCTTCAACCCTTAAAACCTAATCCCTCAACCCCTATACCCTCTTAATCCTTGAATCCTCAACCCTCAACCCTTAAACTCTAATCCCTCAACCCCTATAGCCTCTTAATCCCTCAACCCTCAACTCTTAAACCCTAATCCCTCAACCCCTATACCCTCGTAATCCCTTAATCCTCAACCCTCAACCCTTAAACCCTAATCCTGCAACCCCTATACCCTCTTAATCCCCCAACCCTCAACCCTCAACCCTTAAAACCTAATCCCTCAAATCCTATATCCTTTTAATCCCTCAACCCTCACCCTCAACCCTTAAACCCTAATCCCTCAACACCTATACCCTCTTAATCCCTCAACCCTTAAACCCTAATCCCTCAACCTCTATACCCTCTTAATCCCTCAACCCTCAACCCTTAAACCCTAATCCCTCAACCCTCAACCCTCATCCCTTAAACCCTAATCCCTATATCCCTATACCCTCTTAATTTCTCAACCCTCAACCCTTAAACCCTAATCCCTCAACCCCTATAGCCTCTTAATCCCTCAACCCTCAACCCTTAAACCCTAATCCCTCAACCCCTATACCGTCTTAATCCCTTAACCCTCGACCCTTAAACCCTAATCCCTCAACCCCTATACCCTCTTAATTCCTCAACCCTCAACCCTCAACCCTTCAACCCTAATCCCTCAACCCCTATAACCTCTTAATCCCTCAACCCTCAACCCTTAAACCCTAATCCCTCAACCCCTATACCCTCTTAATCCCTCAACCTCAACCCTCAATCCTTAAACCCTAATCTCTCAATCCCTCTTAATCCCTCTCAACCGTCTTAAACCGTCCCTCAACCTATACCCTCCCCTCAACCCCTGTCAACCCTTAAACCCTAATCCCTCAACCCCTATACCCTCTTAATCCCTCAGCCCTCAACCCTCAACCCTTAAACCCTAATCCCACAACCCTTATATCCTCTTAATCCCTCAACCCTCAACCCTTAAACCCTAATCCCTCAACCCCTATACCCTCTTAATTCTTCAACCCTCAACCCTCAACCCTTCAAACCTAATCCCTCAACCCCTATACCCTCTTAATCCCTCAAGCCTCAAGCCTCAACCCTTAAACCCTAATCCCTCAACCGCTATACCCTTTTAATTCCTCAACCCTCAACCCTCAACCCTTAAACCCTAATCCCTCAACCCCTATACCCTCTACCCTATAACCTCTTAATCCCTCAACCCTAAATCCTAAACCCTTAAACCCTAACCCGTAAACCCTCTACCCTCTACCATCAATCCTCTACCCTCTACCCTCTACCCTCTACCCTAATCCCCCAACCCTTAAACCCACTTAGTAAACTCTCTACCCTAATCCCTCAATCCTCTTGACCCTTACACCCTCAACCCTTAAAAACTCAATCCTAAACCCTCGACCCTCAACCCTCAACCCTCTACCCTCTACCCTCTACCCTCTACCCTCTACCCTCTACCCAATACTCTCTACCCTAAACCATGATCCCTCAACCCTAATTTCTCAACCCTTACACTGTTAAATCCAAGAAAAATCTCTACCCTAATCCCTAAACTCTCATCCCTTAATCTCTCAACCCCTATAACATCTACCCTATATATTGGACCCTCAACGCTAATCCCTCGACCCTATACCCTAAACCCTAAACCCTGAACCCTCCAACCTTAAACCCTCAATCTTCAACCCTTAAATCATAAACCATTAAACCCTCTACCTTATACATTAAACCCTCAACCCTCAATTCTCAATCCTCAACCCTTAATCCCTCAACCCTCAGTCCTTAAACCCTAAACCCTTTACTCATATACCCTCTACCCCTTACATTGGACCCTGAACCTAATACTTCAACCATATACCCTCAAACCTATAACCTAAACCCTCTACCCTCAACCAAGTAAACCCTTAACCCTAAACCCTTAACCCTAAACCCTTCAACCCTAAACCTTTAAACCTTCTACCCTATACCCTCAATCAAATAACCTCTACCATCGACCCTATTCCCTCAACCCTCAAACCTTAAACCCTAATACCCTAGAAACCATCAACCCTATAGGTCCTCCACCCTAATCCCTCAACCCTATACCCTCAACCCATATCACTTTCTCTCTATCTATACATCTCACCTCTCCCTCCCTCCCTCCCTCCTACCCTCTCTAATTGTCTCTATCTATCGTCTCCCTCTTTCTACATGCCTCTTGTTCAATCAATCCCTACCACCCTCTCTCACTCCCTCTATCCATCTCTATATATGTCCTTCCCACTCTATCCCACTCTCTCCCACTCACTCTCTCTCCCTCTCTCTCATGTCTCTCCCTCCCACCCTCTCTCTCTCCCAAGTCTCCCTCTGGCAACCTACCTAGGTAACTCTCTCTCTGTCTCTCTCCCCTCTCTCTATCTATCCCTCCTACCCTACCTAGATAAGTCCCTCTCACTCTAACCCCCTCTTTCTCTACCTTTATGAGGTCACTCCCTCCCATACCCTCTCCCTCTCTTAGGTCTCTCACTCACACTCCCTCTGACTACCTATCTCTCAAGTCTTTCCCTCTCACCCCCCTCACACTCTCAAGTCTCTCCCTTTGGCAACCTACCTACATAACTCTCTCTTTCTCTCCATCTCTCTCTCACCCCCCTCTCTCTCTCTCTCCCTCCCTCTCTCTCTCTCCCTCCCTCTATCCCTCCCACCCTACCGAGCTAAGTCCCTCTCACTCCAACCCCTTCTCTCCCACTCCCTCTCTCTTAAACTCTCACTTCCACCCCCTCTCCATTTCTCCAGACTCTCTCTCTCTCTAAATTCTCCCTCCCTCTAAAGACATATGTAAATACATATATACTTACATACATACAAGCATAATACATATGTACATATAATCCTACATCCATACAAGCATACATACATACATGTGTAGATGCAATCTTACATACATACATGCATACATACAATATACATGCATTGATACATACAAGAATACATACATACATACATGGCATACAAGCATACATGTACATACAAACATACAAATATATCAGCATACATTCAATATATTGGCATTTAACATAAAGGAGGACATAACACGAGCGCATTATAATGTGTTCATGTTATGTCCTAGTTGACATGTTTCTCGCATAATCAAAAACCATGTCAAAATTGAGATATAACATGAACACGTTATATCTTACTTTGGGAATTCCCGAGCCTTAGGATTGGTATTTTCCTTGGAATACCAATCCAAAGGCTTGGAGGGCATTCCCAACGACCAGAGACATGTTTTAAAAAAATCTACCATATTTCACATAATCGAGTTCATGCTCACCGTTAGGATTGCACGTGGTTCAATATCAAAAAAATCAAACATATGGGTAATGTTGGGTTCTCTCTTAGCTATCCAACGATGTGATTTTTTTCACTTTCTGAAAATGTTAAGCCTTTCATCCATAATTTATTTTATTTGTATGTCTTTTTTTTTCCAAAAAATAGTGTTTGGTATTTTTTTCATTATAAATTAACCGTTCATCGAATTTTCAAATAAATTACATTTTTAGAAACTAGACTCTATTCTACAAATTTTTTAAAAAAAATTAATTAGTTTCCAAAATTTGTAGGGGTACCCCGGCCAAAATTCCGTTTTTTAGGGAGTGTCCACTTCGAAAATTAATTAAAAATAAAATATTCATTAAAAAATTATCAGAAAAATCGTGCATTAACTACATACTATTAGCTAACTTCTGACTATTGCGATTTTAAAAATACTAAAAAAACGTTCACCATACGAGGGTCATACAAGAGTTGCTATGTTATGTTTTTCTGACAAAAACAACATGAATTTGTGTATGCCCCTCTTTTGAACCCCTTAATCTCAACCATTTTAAAAATAAATTAGTAGTTTAGAAAGTAGATTTGGAGCACTTCGATCCTTGTTTTTGTTCCATCTCAAAATTTTGAGTATAACTATCCTCAATTTCATGTCTAAGGTCAGTATTTCTTGATTTCAGAAAAAAAATGTCCACTTAAGAACCCTTTTTGGGAACCATCTTGGTGTACTTACCCATTTTCCTTACTAGTCTTTTGCATTATTTATTTTTCATTTTATTTTATGTGATTACATGTGTGTGATGGGATCCTCTGTGATGTTTTGTGTTCTCTCTCTCTTTGTGACATTCCTTTATTTGTACCTTCATTCTTCTCTATGTCATGCATCTCTTTCTCTTTTTATTTTTTTCATTTGTCTTGTGTTTTCCTTTTGGGGATGATTCAAGGCATCAATACATTCATGTCTCTTTCATGTTGACCCAAAAGCTTTTCCTTTTCTTTTCTTTATTTCCTTTTCATTTGTCTTGTGTTTTCCTTTTGGGGATGACACAAGGCGTCAAGACATTCATGTTTCTTCCATGTTGACCCAAAATGATTTTCTTTGTTTTTTCTCTCTCTTTGTGTCATTCTTCTAGTCCTATGTGTATTTGGGGGATGATGATAGTTTCAAGCTCTCTAAAAACATTGCAAAAAAGAACATATTGATCCCAAATCCATAGATCCCTTATGTGTTTGGTGTTTTCATTTTGGGGGCAACCCCTCTCTTTTATTTTTCCCTTTGCATGACATAGCTTTACTCATAAACATATGACTTGGCATAGGTCTTTCCAAGTTGGATATCATGTCTTCCTTCTTACTTTCATTTTTTATTTTCTACTTTAAAGTGGGGGAATACATTAGCATTATTCTTTTTCATTTTCTTGGTTCTTAGTGCAACCTTCTTACTTCATATGATACATTTGTCACTTTGTGGATTACATTGGGTGTAATGTCCTTCAGGAGCATGATCTCTCTTAGCATATTACATTCCTCTTAGTGGCTTGATGCGACACACTGCATCCCCTAAGTTACAAATTTTCTATTCTTTGATTGGTCCTCTCTTGGAGACATTAGGCATAATGTTCCCTATGTTAAAGACCTCACATGAACTAAACAAGAATCCTTTGAAAATTTCCTATTTTTTCATTTTTAATTATATGGCCACCTTGCATAACAACTTGCATGCCTGTGGATCCATCTTGTTTGTTCATGAGCTCCAAGCATAAAAAGTTTTGCTTGTCTCATGAAGCTTGAAAATTATTTCTTTTTGTGTGGCACCTTATTAAAGTTATCAGGGGGTATAACTTTGGTATGGTTGAGTGGGAAGCCCAATCCGAGGCATGAATTTCCCCATAGACACTTGTGTGTGTGTGTACATACCAGCAATGAGTGTATGTGTCTCACCCATTATGACTTCTCACCTAGTGGACAACTAGGAGTTTTGTTGCCTCAAAGTGAGTATGCATTTTTCAAAAAAATAGCCTAGATCTCATCCACATTGGGATGGAAAAATGATCGAAGCTTGATTCGATTCTTTCTTGTTTTACCTTTTCTCTTTTTCATCTTTGGTAGTGCATGCTTGGGCATTGTCATTGTTCTAGTGTATATCATTCTCATGTGTGCTCCTTTGTGCCTATGGTGAGTTTTCTAGGGATCTTGATCCCGAGGGCTTGATCATCCCTCTTGATCATTATCTCATCTTATCAACATTGGTACATTGAAACCCCTCTTGATGCATGATTTTCTACTTTAGTGTGAGTTTGAAGCAAGTTCATCCTCTCACTAAAGTGGGGGCTAGATGGAGTCACTGAAAAAGTAACCCTTCTACTTTCTCTAACTTGTTCGAGCCCACCTTGTGGTTTTGGATTAATGTTTCCTTGATTTAATGTTGTAATGTGGATAACACATTCACATTAGGTCTTGGGCCCTTGTGAATTAATAAATTTTAATGGTGCCTTGCAAAAGTGTTATGAAGTGTTGTAACACACTTTCACACTTTTGTAGGGTTTTATCAAATAACTAAATATAATAAACATAATAAACATAATCAACCTTAATCTTGCCTTATTTGGAGTGTTGTAAAGGGTTGTAACACACTTTCACATTTCTCTAGGCTTTTCATTAAAAATTGGGATTTCTTATGCTTTAATTGGCCCTATTTTGCATCCACAAGCCCCATTTATTGCATCTTTTTGAGGATAAATCGACACTAATTAGTAACCAATCATAATTTAGGTGTTGTTGGCTTGTGTGGCCTATATTTAGTGTCTAGGACTCATTCACCACCTTGGTTGAATGGGTCCCACTTGGATCTTTTGGCCCTAAACCAATTTTCATACATTTCTAAGCACTTTTCATTTTTGGTCCCATACATTATGTCTAATGGGACTCATTTGCCACCTTGGGAAAATGAGTGCCATTTGGCCCAAATTCAAATTTAATTCAAAATTTTGGTGGAATTTTATTCTCCTAGATCTGATGTCGGCTTGTAGTGTTGTAATTTTGAGAATGTTGCATAATTGGGTATAAATACAAGGTTCTTTCACTCATATTCAACACCTAGCGTTCAAGAGAGTTCACAAGATCATTTGAGCATTCAAAGGAATTCAAGGGCATATTATCAAGCATTTTAGAGCATTCTTCAAGTGCCAATCATCATGTCAAAGATTTCATTCTTCATGTTTGTTATTGCGCTAACAATTGTGATATAGATTTGATGATTCAAGCAAGTTTCTCAAACAAGATCAACATCATTCAAGAAAGAGCCAAGAACCACATGGTCCATTGCAACCATTTCAAGCATATTTCCAACACCTTATTGCTAGGGTTTGGTGAGTTGCAACATTGTTATTTTTTCATTGATCATTCTCCATTCATATTTGCTTTCATTTCAAGGTTTAATTACCAACAAAGGGTTTGACCAAGGCAAGCCCCTATTCACTAACCCCACAAAATTTTCCCCTCTTCTTGTGTGTGATTTGTAGGGCTAGGTTGTATATTTTTCAAGGAGAAAAGTTGGAGAAAAGTTGTCAAATACCTAAAGTTGTCATCAAGCCTTGGAGAAGGTCTACATGTGGTAATTTGGAGTTTTGGATCTAGAAACCAGTCAAGAAGAGTAGAGCAGATTGAAAGGAATATAATTAGGTCCCAAACTTCTGAAAAAGTAGAAGTGGACTTATTCGCCATGTGGTGAATGAGTCCCACTGTACATGCTTGATAGAGATTTTCACAGACCCAGATACCCTTTTGGCTGAAACCTGTATTTGCACATTTTTCTAGAAGAAGGATAGAATCCTCCAACTTGGTGAATGAGTGCTAGTTAGCATTGATAGTATATTTTATAGAATTGTAGATCTACATTCTACCTTCTTCGGTCTTCTAGGTGCACACTTTCTATTTCATAACTTTTTGTGCATTTTGTTCATCTTTTTAGGTCATTTAGGATAGTTTACATTCAATTAGGGTTTTGTCTTTCATCTTGCATTTAATTGTCTTTTCCAAGTCTAAACTTGGTGGTGAAACCCTCCTTAGATCACGTTCAATCCCTAGGACAACCTTATTGCAAGATCTCTTTCTCCTTTGCATTGAGATCTCTAGGGTTATCCTTGAGTGGAATCTCTTTGAAAGTGGGTGTGAATACATCATCATCATTCCCCCATTTTTAATAGGTTCCAATTATCATTGATGGATGTAGTGAGATTATTTTGTTTAAGGGATGCATTTTTTATAAGTAGTTGATTGATAAGTGAATTGTGACATTGGAGGATAAGATGTAGGATGTGTTAAATTGGGTTAATAGAAGGTGGGTTGATAAGGTATGTGAGGTGAAATTATAGTCTCTAGAAAATAATTTATTGTGGTATAGAAAGGGGAAGTAATTATTTGATTAAATGTTTTATGAATGGGAATGAAGTTTGAGGTGGGCTAGATGGAAGAGTAATCCTTTGATCAAAGGTAGGAGATGGGATTTTGGGATCAGGTGGATTGGATGACGCTTGAGTGTAAGGTGGATCTTTATTGGAAGTTAATGGTGGTTATTCATGGGTTGATTGATAAGTGTTCCACTTATATTTAAGGTTGGATGTGTCCATGGTTGATGGATTGGACAGTGAAGCTTAGGAAAAAATAGCTAGCACATTATATCCTGTTATATTTTGGTGAGATAGTTGTGGGATGGTTATAGGGGGAGATTAGCCCACAAATTTTTAGAAATAGGTGTAGTTGGGATTTCTTGATGTATAAGGTCATGGAGTTTGGATGTATCAAAGTGAGGGGGAGATTAGTTCTTGTGACAACTATTTTTTTGAGAAAACAATATTTATTAAGATTTATAATGAAATCCACATAAGTATAATGTAAAATTTAATATAATTTAAATTTTAATATTAAATTAATATAGACTAAGAATGAAAATGTTAATTTACTAGATTTTAAAGTATAGAATTGAGAAACTAAGTTTAAAATAATAAGCAATATAAGCTAAGGAACTTGACACCAAAATATAAATAATTCTATCTAAGATTCCAATACATTGCATAGTTTTCTCCATGTCATTCTATCATTTGTATGGCTCAAAATGCTAATAATCTTCTAGAAATTCTTTTCTTTTTTACGAATTGCTTACCCAACTTACACAACCAAAAATAAGAACATACTATTAGTATTATAAGTTATAAAAGAAATAAAAGTCATAAGATTTAAATGTTCTATTAAAATTAAACTAATGAAATAACAAAGAAAGGAAGATATCAAAAAATCTCAGATGGTTGAATATCTTATCCAAGAGAAAGATATAGCTACAAGAAACGAAAAATTACTTATTTGGGCACTTGTCTTTAGGTCAAACACCTATGTTGGTTTTTTGACCTACACACAACCAATGAAAAATAGAGTATAAATATAACATGTTCTCTTATCCCAAGTTCATATAGAAATTAAGATTAGTGACATAAAACAAAGTAAACTAAAATAGGAGAGATTTCAAGGATGTGAATATCCCAAAGTGCTTAGGGGCACTACAAATGAATGCTACAAGAATAATTAGAAAGTAAAGAAGATAATAGGAATAAAAATAACAATAATTTCACCTTTCGAAGCTTAATGACATCAAAAGTGTGTGTTAGGTAGATTGACTTACAAATTGGACTATGGATGACACATTTAACCTCTATGTAAATCTATATTTTATTGTAAATCCTAGGAAAGATTGGGTTCTATATAAAGTCTAGATTGTGATATGAATAAATAAATTTGTTTGGTTTAACTAATGTATATAAACTCCCAAGAGAGGAGGAAGTGTGATGAAGGAAAGATTGGCATAATAGGGGAAAACCAATAAATTTGAGTTAAATATTTACCTTAAGAGCCTATTGGTTGGACACATCAAATTCCCTTATTTAGGGAGAGAAAAATAGAAATGAGATATGCACATATTAGGGGCCATGATAGAGGAGTATACCCCAATAATTAGCTTCCACAAAATGGAAAAGTAATAACCCTTTGATTAAGCTCTATATGCAATACAATTTAACTACATAGGGAACTCATGTAGTGTTAGTCTAGTTTATAAACATGTTTTTTAGATGAAACACAAATGAAAAAATAATTAATGAGCATCACTTGCTCAAAGTCATTTACAATAATGATCAAAATTAGGAGCCAAAGGAATAAAATCCAATGAGTTATTAGATTAGATACTTCGTGGAATAATTTTGGCACAAACTTGCATAGATTATTTAATGGTTCCTTGGCTCAATCTAGTTCCTATTGATTCAACAATAACAATCAAAGAGAAATAATTGGATTCCCTGAGAGTGAGAAGCCTTAAAACTACTCAAAAGGATACAAGCAATAATATAAATTTTAATTGCATTAGTGTAAAGTGGTTTTATAAAGTAAAAAATAGACAAATGGATGCAAATGAAAACTAGCCTCTCTTGCTCATAGACCCTTACTTTCTCAAGGGTCCATTCTAAAATTTAATTTATAATCTAGGGATTAACCTCACATATCTCTCACAAATTAATTTAGATCTAACATGATTTCAGAGTGGAGATTATGTTTAGCGTATGGAAAGATATAAATTCTACTATTTTTCAAGTTGTTATGTTGATTGTTAGTTTTCAATTTATGTTAAAGCTATGATTTGTTCTAATGTGTTATTTTAGATTCAAGTGTAAGAAAATAAAGTTACATTTTAGGTGGCTCACTTACAAGTGTTGTTGGATCACTAAGGTAATGCCCCTTATATTGTGGCAAGGCTACCTCTAATTCTCACCTCCTCTCAGGGTTAGTCTCCTTCTTGAGGGTATCACTGTGGACATATTTGTTCTTCTTATAAACATTGAGAGGCTCACTCTTGAGAAGGGATCATTTTGAGTGGGGCTAGTCGTATTTTTCTAGTAGGTGCTCTACCTCTTTGTCGTCTGTTGGTGGAGGAAATTTTGGTTGGCTCGACTCTTAACAAATTTCCTCATCTAGCTCTTGCCATCCCTTCTGCTTGATTGGTTGGCGAAGAAAATCAAGAAGAAAACGTTAATAATGAGAATGATGGATGAGAACCTCCCATGATTACATTGGACTCCGTTGATATATGGGGCAAACTGGATGACCAGGATCCCCTCCTCCTCTTTCTTCTTGTGCTCTAACCACTTAACGACTTGTTTTATCTTTTTTATTTCATTGCTCTAAATTGATGCTAAGAATTACGACATTTTATTAAAAAATATTCAGAAACATCATCGCAATCCTGTACGAATTGACGTTCACGAAGTTTTAAAACAAAAAACAAAATTTGACGATATACCGTAGATACAAGGAATCCGGATGTAGATAGGAGGAACAAGAGTGCAAAAGATTAGCCATATCCAGGCAATATTAAAATCTGGGCAGAAAGAATACTAAGGACATTCCAAAAAGTAGTGGACGAATCTCCAATTTCCTACTTAGCCAGGTACAGTCACGGGTCAAGGTTGAATAAAAGCAAGGCCATGATTATGAGTAGTTGGCATGGAATATAATATATAAGATTTTTTTTGGAAAAGATGTACTACCAATCTCAATGATCTATGTCAACATATGGTGATGGGATCCGATGAGAGACGATTGTGATATTGTCAAAGTGCGCCTGTACTACCAAATTTATCCTTCCCACTATCATCCAAATTTATTGGATGCCCACTGCCCACGCTCCAAATTGACTCTTCTCTCTACTGTAATATTTATTTTTCTCTGCCTTCGCTTACCTTTGCTTCTTTGCTTCTTTGCTTTATGCGTGCTATCAGACAATTCGGGTGCAGGGGAATCGAAAAGTGGGCTGACTTGAGGCAACCAAAATATATATAATATGGCCGACCCCCCACGTTCCTTATGAATCCGTCCGTCCTTCCTTGGGGTCATCTGCAGAAAAGGTCAGAGGCTCTGCTGGTTCATTATAAGCTTTGTGGGCAAGTCTCTTCCCTCACGCGGCCTTGGGGTTTGGTGCCACTGTTCATCCATCATGCATGCTCATTTAGGTCTACGCCATGCATAGAGTCTTTAACTTGGAGTTTCTCACCATAGAACACTTCAATGTTCCAGGAAGTCTCTTCTATCTGATTCGAACTGACAATAACAAAAGTTAGTGAGGCACTAAGCCTCTTTGACTAAGATTAAGTCAACAATAAAGGTGGGCTAAGGCTTTGGTCCATTATAGTTTATGTTTAGGGTAGAATTCTAGATTCAAACCAAATAATGGTAGTTGGTATGGGGGCCACTTACTAGAAAGGGGAAAGGTAACTACGAACTTTATGTTTAAAGTTTAATAATTATAAATGATATTTATATATATTTATAGTAGTGAAATTTTAATGTTAATATTATTATTCATTTGGTTTTGTGTTTCTTTGAATGAAATTTTTATCTATATTGATAAATGATGTAATATTGTGTGAAATTATATTCATTCTTCAAGTTTTTATTTATTTCTAGACACACATATTTTCATATATTTAGCTTTAATTTTTATAAACATACTTATTATATTTATCCATGCACCTACTTTCATTTAATTGTTAGTTTCCTAAAATTGATCATTTAGACATTTATTACACTTATACTCTCCTCATTTACACATTTATTACATTTATCCATGCACCTACCTTCAAGGTTTTGTTAGCTACCTAGATTTAATCATTTATCGGCCCAAAGTCATTTTCATAATTATAGACTTGACCCTTTTCTTGTCAAAAATTTAAATTTAAATTTGGCCATTTGGTTCCCTTGATTTTCTTTTCCTAAGTTGAGTATGCACATGTTTTGTAAACATTGATGTTATGTGTTAGTATCTAAAGACATTCAATGTATTTATTGACACTTCTCATCTCACCATCTAGAATTCACAAGTCCCCTTGCATTCTAGAGCATTAAAGTTGCCATCAATAATAACACATTTCAATTTGATGCTTTACAAGGAATATGAATATACATATTGTAAGGAAACCAAGGTGTGGAGATTCTTCCTACGCTAATCTAATAGGAGAGATGAATAGAAAATGTGATCTAAATAATTTGTAGAAAATAATTTTTTTAATAAAAATCATTCACCATTATATAATGACGTGCTCTTATAAAATCATTTTAAGAAAAAACCCATCCCATAAACTCTAAAAAAATGGATTAATCAAAAATAATATTGGTCACAATGCAATCTAGACAAGGCTTCATAGAGGATAATGCCAACACCATATTTAGAATAACACTAACAATATATAACAATACCTAAAAATATACTATACAAAACTCCATCCCAAGAACCCAATAAATAGAGAAACCACTACATGAAATTACCAAAAGGGGAATCATAAAACCATGAACTAATTACACCTAAGAATGACACCTAAATTCCAAGAAGAGTGTTCATTATAAACATAGAATAATCAATATACCTATCATAAGATGTCATAGTTATGCTCTTAACTTGGGTGCTCTAATTTATCATATCCAAGGCCTATAAAGATGCTTTATAACAATTATGATGACATGTCATAGGTTGGTGAATGTTATTACTCAACATATAACTCCCTCTTACAACTCTCTTATATGTCATAGATGCTCTTACATTCTTGAAATGGGAGCTTAATTTTAGAGGCCATTAATTTTGATCTAGGAAGCTAGTTGAGCCTTTAAAAAATAAAGATCTTGAAAAGTTGTACATCACTATAACCCATTTTTTGCTAGTTAAAACCTATTCCAGTAAAATTTGAGTTCAAAAATTACCTTTACAACCTATAAATTAAATTTGAAGATTAAGATTCAAGGTTGAGATATATTTTCTAACATATTTCAAAAAGTGTCAACTTTCTCCTACATTATCCTTTCATCCACTACCATGTCTTGAATAAAACGTTATTATGCATCAATATGCTTTGTATATGCATGAAAGGTTAGGTTCTTTACCAAAAATATGAAACTATAACTATCATAATAAACTTGAACAAATATCTAACTCAAATTCATATCTGAATAAAGTAACCATGTGCTCTACCTCTATTTTGGATAAAGTGACCATAGATTTTCAATTATTCTCAAACTCATTGAATCAATGAATACTCTAAGAAAGTAGCTAATGATAAACTTTATGCTATCAACATCCCCTACCTAGTTTGAATACATATAATCCTATATGTCCACTAAGTTTTAATCCTCTAAAAAATCATCATGATAACATATGAAATACTTGGAAGTACCACTCCACATATACAAGATGATCCTTTTCACTACAATCCAATATTTTCATCTAGGATCAATCGTGTAAATGCTCAAGACTCCCACTACTTGGGCCATGATGTCTAGTTTGCTGCAAACCATATCATACACTACTCAACTAAAATATCAGCTCTAGTAAAAATAAGGATAATCACTAGTTTGTTTATGACCATGTTAAGATGCTATAAAATAGACTCAAAATACTTCATTTGATGAATCCAAAGTTTTTTGTTAGCCCTATCTTGTATAATAATTTTCATCCCAAGTATGTACTTAGTATCCCATAAGTCCAAGTCATTTCAAACTATAATGAAAGTTGAGATATGAAGTCCGTAATCATTTGGACTTACAATTACAAAATAGCATCATATAATTAACATATAAAATGATTACTATTTTAATTAGATAGTAAACATAATGATCTAAATTAGACCTAATAAACCTCAACCCAAAAACACATGAATCAATTTTTTATACCACATTATAGGAGATTTAGATTTAAACTATAGAGGGGTTTCTCTAACCAAAAAACCATACTTTCATTAACCCTCTCAACATAATTCTCTAGATATGGTGTAGATCTATCCTCCTCTAGACCAACATGCAAGAAATCTATCTCCACATCCAAATTCTCAACCTTAATATCAAAAGTAGTAGCATAAACTAATATCATTCTAATGTATATGTCAAATTTTTAACAAGGGAGAAAATATCACCAAGATATATCCCCTCAACTTGGGAATAACCTTTGAAAACCAACCATGCTTTGTAATTATTAATATTACTACTAGGTTCAAACTTCCTTTTGAACACCCATTTGCAACCAATATATGTTTTCCCATCAAATAATTATACCACGAATTTAGCTTAGTATAATTTCCCTAAATTTTTAAAGGTGAATTATTCACAAACATTCAATAATATAGAATCTATCAATCAAAGCCTAAAAATTATTCTCACCTTCCTATACAAAATTTCCTAATTATACCATGATATTATAATTGGTTGTGATATATATACTACAACCCATAAATATTGATCTATGAACAAATCCTTCATCTTGATCTTCCATGGCTTAAATTAAGTGCCACTAAATATTTTTGTCTACATTATAGGTCTACTATTCATCTTCCTTGAAACAAAGATCTTCTCTTCACACACTCTCACTCAAACCAAAATTAGTATAAAACCTTGTTCTTACCACCTAAGAATTGTTTTGATAACATTTTGATAAAAAATGAAAGGAAGTTGAGGTGTGAAATTTCTTTCTACACTAATCTAATAAGAGAGATGGGTATAAAATATGATTTAGTAGAAATCAAAAGAAAGAAAAAACTGAATCAATATCATTCACCATGCAATATAATGTTGTTTCATAGTAATCGTGCCCATAAAAGGATATAGAAGTCATGGTAAATCCTAACCTGGGAATTGGACATTCCAACAGGTGACTAACATCTTCTTATGGTCGTTCATTTATTTGTCAAACCAGGGAATGTATACTTGAAATGGAGGGGCATTGTATGTGCACTAAGAACCTTTTTTAGCCATAACTTTCTAGAAGTAAATGCTCGAAAGGAATTCTAATTCTGATGCAGGGACATGAAGTAAAGTCTTACTAACTTAAACATCACTTAACTAAAGCAGGAATCATAATAACAATTACTGGAAACAAAAACCATGAATTGGCCTTATGCTGCAGGAACAGTTTAAGACTGAGTTTGCATCAAAGCTTATGGAAATGGAATTCTAACAGATAAATAATAGAAAACAAATAGTTAACTATAGATACTCACTAAGTGGGCCCCCTTAGCAAGCATCAATCAATTACGCAGGAATAGAACTCAAAACTTCATCAGTTTTTATTCATACTTCTGAATCTCATACATGGTTGTTGCTTGTAAGAAATTTAATGCAAAGCTTTGTTCTTCATTATAACAGTAAACAATTACAATCTATTGTATCTCTATGCTCTAGTCTAAACTCTCTTTTGATCAACCTTGTTCACTCGCGCAGGAGGAACCTTTATTTAAAGAAAAATGACTAACTAACTAATCAACTAACAGAGGAAGCCACAGGTGTAAATGCCACCTGAGATGGAGGAACAGACTTCATAAATGCGAGTCTATCCGCTCAACTGTCTTAGAGGAAATCTAGAGCTCCACTCCTTCCTAGATCGATGATTCATTTGGTTCTTTCCCAAAGACTCGGACAAAAGAATTAATGCTTTGAACGACTCCTTCGTTGGTGCGCTAAAGATGACCTTTTCTCGCGAGTTCTGCTATGTATTGACTTGTTCATATTAGCTCCAACAACCTGTAGAAAACATGGCAATAGAGGCACAAGAATGCATGCACTCATAATAGGACGGCATTCTTCATTAATCACATGCATTCAATTCATCTTACTTATTCAAACACTACATTGATCACACCAGTCAATTGGGAAGTCAAAACAGGGCTATGATTATAGATAGGTTAAGGTATTTATGCATCAAAAGTATAGGATTTCTTATCATCAAATACTACCCATAAACATTAAAATTTTATAACCATAGAGTTTAAACATTCATAAAAAGAGAACAAGAGTTTCTAAATTTGAAATCATGACATCCAAATTATAGCCATATTATGGGCTCATCATCTGCCCCCTACTTTATCCAATGCTGGTCCTCTAGCATTAGTCTTCCTGGTTGTATCTCAGAAATCCATAGGAGTTACATGGCCTTGTAATGCAGTCCCAAATCTGAAGTAAAAACCCCTGCAGTTCTGTCATCTTTCATATCTTCTAGCCTCTGTGTCTTCATTGAGCTCTGTGGCATGATAAGGATATAATGGCGAAAGTAAAGTAGGAGGTCTAAATGTTAGTGGCATCCATAATTCAAATCTTTTCTGGAGGCCAATTTGTATGTATCTTTCAGACCCTCTGAGAGCTGCTGTCAAATGCAGGGGACTATGAGGCTCAAACTTCTTCAAACCAACCGTCAACTTTTCCCATCTGGTTTTGCTTTTGGAAGCTGCAAGCTTCCAGAACAAATATGGTTGGCACTTGAACTCATCATAGACTTGTTTCCTCAAATCAAATATCCTCATCCTGGCTGTAGGATCATAAAAACCATACGCCACAGAAAACCAGGCCCTCAGAAATTCTTTGGGATCTATGCTTTCTGATCTCAAGGGAAGAGGTTCTTTTCGTTCAGTCTCCTCATAGTCTTCAAATTTCCTTCCATAATTAGCTTTATTCACTGTCCAGGACATTAGTGATCTTAAATGGATGTCACCAATAAATAAGAGTGGATTCCACTCAGTTTCATCAAGAATTAATAAACCATGCAAATAGAACTCACACATGGAATTCCTCAGCCAATTAGGTGCCATTTGATATGCATCATAAAATTCTCTAATAGTGGTAGGAACAGGGTCAAGGTCTTTAGAAATCCTCATCCACCGAAACCACAAAAACTGCTCTTTGAGGCACATTGCATAAACTCTAGGCGGTGGCCTACATTCCATAATCTGACCTGCTACCTTCATCATTTTATTCATCTTTTCCTTTACCTCCTATATTTCTTGTTTTTGTCTTTCAATTTCTTTCTTCAGCTTCTTCTTCTCTTCCTTCCACAGACTCTACTGTATTTGAGTTTCAGCCAGAAGGTGGAAACTCAAAGTCTAAAGTGTCACAAGATTCCAAGTCTCCTAAAGGTGTTGTAAGCATTGGGTTAGCAGTGGTTTCTTATATCTAACTAATGTCTGGATGTTTCAAAAGATAATAGGGTTGCATTGGATGTCCTAGGTTGCTCTGGTTGCTCCTGCTCTTGCTGCAGGACAGACTCTTGTTGCTGGTCAATAGGTGATTCTGATTTCCTAGAAATTATGTCAACTGCCTCAACCAAGTCATCAAGGCTTGGCATTTTCCCCCCATCAGTATGGCCTTGCTGTTCTTTCTTAAATTCCCCTGTATCTTGTTGCATTTCAATAGGAATTTATGAGGTGTCGGGTGGGAAATTCTTGGATGTACTCTGAGAATTTTCAGGAATGAATTCCTCAGACTCCTCATAAATGACAATTATTTCCAGCTGGGTAGAAGAGGGTGGGGTAGCGTGACTTTTTTTCTTGCAGAAGTTCTTCTTGGCAATGCAGTTGAGGCAGGAGATCCATGGGCCATTTTTCGTTTTCCAGCTTGCTTGGGGGTTTGAGAATTGGAAGGGGAGGATGATGAAACCATGGTGGCATTGGGCGTTGCTACAGGAGAGAGCCAGGTAGCTTGTTTTTGCTTCTTGGTCTGAGGGTTTTCTCCTGGGGTATGCTCAGGGCTAGATGGTTTGGCTACCTTGGTTTTCCCTTTTTCACTTCTTGTTGTAGACCTAGTTTTAACATGGGTAGAGGGCTCAGTTCTAACGGCTGCAGGACTAGGTGCTGTAGGAGAAGCAAGGGAATCTTGTTCAACTTCTCTACTTGAAGACTCTACTCATTTTCTCTTTTTTTTGGGTCTTACAGGAAATGTTCTTGGAGGCTCAGGAGGCTGTAACCCTTTCTGGGCAACAAATTCTTGCTAGGAAAAGGGGGGAAACGTCCCTCAGGGAACGCTCAGTCAGTTTTTTAATGAGGGCATGTGAGAGACTGAATTGTCTTTCCCTTTCTGGGTTTCACTAGCACTACGTTCTAAAAGTTTTAACAAATAATTTGGGACATTTATAGCTAATCCATGCCTTATGTGGCTTAATAGCTTAAAATGATAGGAGTGCAAAAAGGAAAAGCATCCTTTGCAAGTTAAGTACCTGATTATATAGGAGGCATACTCAAAATAGGGGTAAGGTAGAGACACTCTTCTGCACCCTTGCTTTGAAATTTCCAAAGGTCTATCACCTGGCATTGTGAATTCTGCCCTAGCAGAGACAACATCCCTTCCTATAGGAAAGTCTTCACCAGTTGCAGGAAGACCTGATATTTCTGCAATCCTTTCCTCAGTAACTACTACTGCCAAGCCCCAAACTGTGGCTTCTCCCTCAGAAAGAGTTCTTAATAACTCGTAAGCAACCTCGTCATCGAAGGAATCGATGCTCGAGAAGTAATTTAACCATCCGCATATGCTAAATGCTTGCACAATCTGAGGGTCTTGTGTCAAGGATTCATGAGCCGCAGGTTCATGACATACAAGCTGACCACCCATTTTCTCATCTGCTTCAGCTATAAACCCTGAATCTCAAGTCTTCTGAATATTCAAAAACTCTTTTCTTTGCTCTGCTTCTCCCTGTTCTGCTTCTTTCTCTTCTTGCTTTACCAGAAATAATGTAAAAACAATTGCATGCAATGATTTCAAGGAACTACTTAACTAGCAGTTAACTTATTGATCTAGATAAGGCATGCATTCATTTGGCAGCATGTACGATAAAAAATATTTTCATTGAACATGGCCATAGCAAAAAGGAAAGAATTGTTTCAAATTATCCCCGCCCCCTACTTAAAATGTGACATGTGTCCACACATGTGGGAAGTATAGGCGAGGCATGGGGAGTAATGACAGAATTGACTGATAGACGTAATGCAATAAAGGAACAAATAAAATTAATAAATGATATGACGAATAGAAAGAATATCGCGTACCTTTTAATAAATGCCCGCGGATGTTGGTAGATTTCACAACATAATTGGAAATGATGTTTTGGAAAGAAACCATAAATGATCGTGGTACAGGAGATGGATGACATGGATGGGTGGCATAGAAAAAAAGGATGGAATGAGTGATTGATGGCGATGGATAATGATGAAGAAGTTGGCTTTCATACAGAAAAACCTTTATTATGGACGTTTTATCATAAGTCAAAGAGACACTGTAGGAAGAGGACTGAAGCCCTTTGTTGCATGAAGATCACTGGCCATAGGAGAAACAAACTGTTGCATGAATTCCTCTTTTGAAGCCGGTTTATTTTAAAACCGAAGACGGTGCCCATTAACCAACAGTTTGAAGCAGACATGATCGATTGTCACCAGCTGCACCGAACCGTTATCAAATACATTCTCAATTTCATATGGACCGAGCCACCTTGTTGTAAGCTTGCCCTAATTTTCCTTATATCTGGAGTCATAGCCCAATCACCAGCTGAAAATCACTTTGTCTTGATATGGTGATCATGCCACTTCGCCCTTTGTTGTTGCACTGCTTCAGTGTGCTGTAGGGAAGATTTTCGCATCTCATCCAATGCATTCAACTGGAGGAGGCATTCTTTTTGTGCTTTAGAGAGATCAATCTGTAGCTGAAGAGTAGTCCTTAAAGTTTTATGTTCAAATTCAATTGGGAACATAGCAATCTTACCATAAAGTAGCTCAAAAGGTGTGAATCCTGTAGTAGTTTTCAGGTTGTCTTGTAGGCCCAGACTGCTTCTGGTAGATGGCTGCTCCAATCCTTCTTATGTAGCTTCACTGTTTTGGTGAGGATTGCTTCCAATTCCCTGTTAGTAACCTCCACCTAGCCATTTGCTTGAGGATGACATGGGCTTGATTTCCTGTGTCTGATTTTATAATCATTCATCAACGCTGTGATTAGTGTTGATGTGAATTGAACTCCCTGATCAGTGACGAGTTCCCTGGGAACTCCAACCATGTGAAGATTTGTTCATACAAAAATTCAGCAACTTTATTGTCCTTGGCATGTGTCATTGCCTTTACCTTCACCCATTTGGTTACATAATTAGTGCACACCAAAATATAGGACTTTCCATTGGATGGTGGGTCTATAGGACCAACAAAATCCATACCCCACTTGTCAAAGGGGGTTACTACCACTTGAGGCTGTGGAGGCATTTCATCAATCTTTAATGGTCGCCCCATTCTCTGGCATTTGTCACATTTTCTTGTATCTGCTACAACATCTTTGTGTAAACTGGGCCAATAATACCCTATATTAAGTACCTTCATTGCTGTTCTTTTAGAGGAAAAATGGCCACCACATGGCTCGTCATGACAAGCATGCAGTATGTCATATGTCTCGTTTTCCCTCACACACCTACGCATGACTTGATCTGGTCTAGTATAGAACAAATAGTCAGCTATCCAGGAAAAGTTGAAACTCTTCTCAATCAACAGCTTTCTCTCTTTTGGGGAGAAGTGAGCTAGAATTCTATTGGCTGCCAAGTAGTTTGCAATATATGCATACCATGGGGTATGAGCAGCAATGTAGAATAGATGTTCATCAGAAAAAGTATCATCAATTACCTCAGATGTGGTAGGTGTAGCTGTTTGAAGTCTTCACAGGAAATCAGCGACTACATTTGTTTTGTCTAGCTTGTCAATGATTGTGATATCAAACTCCTACAACAACAGTAGCCACCTTGCTAACCTTCCAGAAATGGCAGGTTTATTCATAAGGTACCGTATTGCTGCATGATCAGTGTGAACAAATACTTGGTAGCCAGTTATATAATGCCTAAACTTATTCAAGGCATACACTACTACTAGCAACTCCTTCTCTATGATAGTGTAATTCAATTCTGGCCCTTGTAGATTCTTGCTGATCAAATAGATAACATGCTCAATGGAATTCTCCTTCTATCCTAACATAGCCCCTATGGCATGATCAGATGCATCTGTATATATGTGAAAGGGCAGACCCCACTTTGGTCTTTGAAGAATAGGTGCTTTAGTAAGTAGGTCCTTCAGGTGCAAGAAAGACTTGTCACAGGCCTCGGTCTAGTGAAATTCAGAGTCCTTAGTTAATAAGGCATACAATGGACTGGCTATTTTGCTGAAATCTTTTATAAATCTCCTATAATATCTAGCATGGCCTAGAAAACTCCTTACCTCTTTCTGTTTGGTAGGACAGGGTAGATTAGACATAACCTCAATCTTAGCAGGATCAACCTATATTCCTACAGCAGAAATATAGTGACCAAGCACTATTCCCTCTTGCATCATCATGAAGCATTTTTGACTGTTCAGTGAAAGGTTGTGATCTTCACATCTCTGGAGTACTTTCTTCAAGTTTGCTTGAGCTTCTTCAAATGTTGTACCATAAGCAGTAAATTCATCCATATATATTTCCATGCAATCATGTGATATGTCTGAGAAGATGCTTATGACTGCCCTCTAGAAAGTTGCAGGAGCATTGCAGAGACCAAAAAGCAAGACTCAGTAGGCAAAAGTCCCCCAAGGGCATGTTAAAGTAGTCTTTTCTTGATCTTCAGGAACAATTTTGATTTGATTGGAGCTATTGAAGCCATCTAAGAATGAGAAATACTTTTTCCTAGCTAAATTATCTAGAACTTGATCAATGAATGGAAGAGGAAAATAATATTTCTTTGTTGCCAAGTTGAGTTCTCTATAGTCTACACATACCCTCCACCTTCCTCCTTTTTTCGAAACAATAACCAATGGGGAAACCCACTGGCTATCTGAGATTGGGTAGATAAAACCAACATTCAACATTTTCTGCAACTCTTCTTTAACAATCTCTCTCAAGGCTGGATTTATTCTTTTTTGAGGCTGCCTGACAGGTCTGAACTCACTGTTAATGTATATGTGATGTGTACAAAGTTTGGGGTCTAAACCCTTCATGTCACCATATTCCCAAGCAAAGGTGGACTTATGACTGGTAAGCATTTTAACCATGGATTCTTGTTGCTCACTGGTGAGATTTTTATTGATGCTCACAATTTTTCCTACTGCTACCTCAATTTGGGAGGTTAAATCAACCATAGATACTGCAGGCAGAAATGACATTTCTACCTCGTGGGGTAGCAAGGTGTGTAAGTAGTCAGTTGTTGCAGGATAATGAGCTGATGTAGGCGAAGGAAGAATGGTTTGTAAGGAACATGGGTTTTTTTCACAATCAAAGTATTCGGTACCATAGTTATTCAACAGGATATTGGACAGTATATCCTCTTCTTCTTGTTGTGCAATGAAAGGCTCTCTAGTAATCATCATTAATTTGGCCACGAAGTTCACCCCCTCTTCTTCTCTCAAATCTAGCCAAATAGCTTCTCCAGACTCAGGTTGGGGTTGGGTTGGAGAATAGAGGGTAAGCTTCTTTTTGTTATACCCATCAAATATTGTCATGTTACCCGATCTATAACCAATGTAAGCGTCAGCAGTAGCCAACCAAGGCCTTTCTAGTATGACAAGATATCCCCCTAATGATGCCTTAGGAGATAAGACCATAAAGTCAGCAAGGTACTCCCAGGAATCCAAGGTGACTACAAGGTCTTCAACTACCCCATTAGGTTTGACAGTTGAGCTATCAGCAAGTTGCAATATTGTAGGTGTAGCCCTTAGGTCTGAAATACTAAGTTGTACAACCAGGTCCTTTGTCATGATATTGATAGCTTCCCCAAGATCTACTAAAGCATTCTTAATTTGCACCCCATTAATATTGATCTCCATAACAGGGCTTCTTGGATCATAATATTTTGGGATGGTAAGCTTCCCTAGCATTAAGTCAGAGAGTTGGCCTATGACATGGATAGTTTTAGGGTCTTTCTTTTTCCTCCCCGGTTTCTTCAGACATGCCTCCTTAATGGCTTTGCTATAGATAGGTACTTCTTTGATTGCTTAGAATAAGGGAATTTTCACACATATATGCTTTAGCTGGTCAAGGATGTCAAAGATAGGCTCTTCTTGTTTTTTTAACATTTTTACCTTCCAACCTTTATGGGAAAGGAGGGGACACTTCATTAGATGCCTTAGGTAATGATGGAATTTGAACTGGCTCATTTGGTTGGGAAAGGTCATTTGTATCCTCTTCTTGGTCAGCTTCCTCAGATGACAATTCTGAGATTATGGGAGGAGATGGTGCGGGTAAAAAATTTCCTGAATGTAAATTAATTATTTAGGTTGAGAGCATAGGCCGGCTGATGATTAGGATCAACAAAATAGACTTGATGCTATTGTTGTTGTAGCTACTAGTTATTTGGATTGGGTGCGGCCTGAGCCGGTAATTGGGTTGGATTTGGATTGGGACCTTGATTAGGTGCAGGAGGTGGCATAATGGATTGCTGCACGAAACTAGTGGATGGATTTGACCATTGCTAGCCTCCTCTCCATTGGTTAGACTGCTGCCAATTTCCTTATGGAGGCTGCCACTGATTTTGTTGTGGTGGTTGCCAATTCCCTTATGGGGATTACCAACGGTTTTGCTGGGCATTTCGCCAAGGATTATTCCTTGTTGTTGAGAATATGGACCATAACTTGGGGGGTATTGGTTCTGCCATTGATTATTATATGAACCAAAATTTTGCAAGGGGTCCTGAGGCATACCTTGTCTTGGGGCCCATGGCCTACGCTGAGCAACAAAGAACACCTCTTCCTCTCCTTCAATAGTTTTGAACTCGGTAGGAAGATAGTGAACCTCCAAATTGGCCACCGATTTGCATCTACAGTCCTTCTTCCTCTTTCTATAGTGAGGGCAATATTCAGCCAGCGTTGCATCAGCTTCTTCCTTCTTCCTTCTAGCTTGCATTGTGTCTAGCTGAGTAGCTACATCATTGATGATGTCTTGCTTGAGGTTAGACAATAGATTAGAGAGTTCTCCTTTTGATACGCCTGAGCCACTTCCTTTGGCAACAGAGGGTCTGAATCCCCTGCCTTTCTTAACACTTGCCCTAGAGTAATTAAGACATATTGTCTTGATGTCATCCCAATTACTTTGGGTAATATCTCCTCCGTCCATGAGGTCTAGTGCTTCCATGCAGGTATCATTGACTCCCCTTAGAAAGAAAAGTTTTTTAGACTCTTCATTTAGCTCATGCTGAGTATTTTTCTGCACACTGAACAAAAACTTGGAGACATAGTCCTCCAAGGTTTCATCCTCCTTTTGTGCCATCTTGAAGAGGTCGTCTCCTCTCATATCATTTCCCCTACAATATTCCTTATACTTTCCTAAGAACAATTCCTTCAATTCATCCCAAGTGGTTGCTGCATTGCCTCCTAATCCCATGAACCATCTTAAGGCTGACTCCTTTAAGGTAGAAGGAAACAATTTCATCTTATGGGCATCACTAGTATAATCATAATTCCTACATAGGATGTCAAATTCGAACAAGAAGGTATGAGGGTCTTTTGTAATGAGGCCATAGAACTTTGGGAGCAATGAAGCAGGGATATTTTTGAGATTATTATTGTCATGGAACTCAGGGAGTGGAAAGGGAAAAGTAGGCACTGCCATCCTTGGTGGTGGTGGTCTTGGGTTAGCTCCTAGCTAGTAGACAACAACGGCTAGTGGATTGTTATGGGTATGCAGGTTATTCAACTATGATGCGAGTAAGTCAATATTATCAGGTATATCAAACAGGTTCAATCTGGCCTCCGAGGAAGAGGAAGATGAAGTGACAAGGTATTATCCAGCATCCAAATATGGTTCTTCTGGGACAATTTTTGGGTCAGTCTCTGGGTGATTTTCTTGGATATATAAATTTCTAGGAAGGAATCTTCCAAATTGGTCTCTTCTTCTATGCATGTAATGGACTTAACTGAATGAAGAATTTTTAAAACTTTGAGCACTAAAACTATTGCTAAAAATGGTTAGGATAGGTTCTCAGCTTGACACCATCCCCGACAATGGCGCCAAAAATGGTTGCGCCCATAAAAGGATATAGAAGTTGTGGTAAATCCTAACCTGGGAATTGGAAATTCCAGCAGGTGACTAACATCTTGTTATGGTCATTCATTTATTTTTCAAACCAGGGAATGTATACTTGAAATGGAGCGGCACTGTATGTGCACTAAGAACCGGTTTTAGCCATAACTTTCTAGAAGTAAATGCTCGAAAGGAATTCTAATTCTGATGCAGGGACATGAAGTAAAGTCTTACTAATTTAAACATCACTTAACTAAAGCAGGAATCATAATAACAATTACTAGAAACAAAAACCATGAACTGGCCTTATGCTGCAAGAACAGTTTAAGACTGAGTTTGCATCAAAGCTTACAGAAATGGAATTCTAACAGATAAATAATAGAAAACAAATATTTAACTACAGATACTCACTAAGTGGGCCCCCTTAGCAAGCATCAATCAATTACACAGGAATATAACTCAAAACTTCATCAGTTTTTATTCATACTTCTGAATCTCATACATGGTTGTTGCTTGTAAGAAACTTAATGCAAAGCTTTGTTCTTCATTATAAAAGTAAACAATTACAATCTATTGTATCTCCATGCTCTAGTCTAAACTCTCTTTTGATCAACCTTGTTCACTCATGCAGGAGGAACCTTTATTTAAAGAAAAATGACTAACTAGCTAATCAACTAATAGAGGAAGTCGTGGGTATAAATGCCACCTGAGACGGAGGAACAAACTTCATAAATGCGAGTCTATCTGCTCAACTGTCTCTGAGAAAATCTAGAGCTCCACTCCTTCCTAGATCGATCATTCGTTTGGTTCTTTCCCAAAGACTCAAACAAAAGAATCTGTGCTTTGAACGACTCCTTCATTGGTGCGCTGAAGACGGCCTTTTCTCGCGAGTTCTGCTATGTATTGACTTGTTCATATCAACTGCAACAACCTGTAGAACAAATGGCAATAGAGGCACAAGAATGCATGTAGTCATAATAGCACGACACCCTTCATTAATCACATGCATTCAATTCATCTTACTTATTCAAACACTACATTGATCACACCAGTCAATTGGGAAGTCAAAACAGGGCTATGATTATAGATAGGCTAAGGTATTTATGCATCAAAAGTATAGGATTTCTTATCATCAAATACTACCCATAAACATTAAAAGTTTGTAACCATAGAGTTTAAACATTCATAAAAAGAGAACAAGAGTTTCTAAATTTGAAATCATGACATCCAAATTATAGCCATATTATGGGCTCATCAACCTTTTCAAGAAAAATCCTATCCTCAAAATACAAAGCTAAAAACTAATGTATTAATCAATAATAATAACTATTTCCATAATATAGTCAAGGAAACTTCATAGGAGAGAACATCAACACTTAGATCCCAAGACATCATATAAATACCTACAAAATACACTATGTAAAATTCCCTCGAAAGAATCAAATAAGTAGAGAAACCAATAGATGAAACCACAAGAGGGAAATAACAAAACCATGAGATAATACCACCCAAAAGTAGCACCCAAATACCAAGAAGAGTCTTCTTGTCATAAGTTGTCATGTAGTTATCCCCCCAACATGGACACTGCATATTTTCTTATTCAGACCCTTCAAATATGCTTTATGGCACTTATAATGATATATCATAGGTTGGTGAATGTTATTTTTCAACATTTATATATCCCTCTTAGAGTCTCTTATGCATCATAAATCTTCTCATATTCTTGAAGTTGTATCCTATCTTGTAGGGGGTATAAATTTTGATCTAAAACTTTGATTAAGCCTCATTTAAAAAAATTAAATATACATCATTATAACCCACTTTAGTTGGTTAAATCTTGTTTTGATAATTTCTTGGGCCAAAAATTATCTTTATTTTCAAAAAAATACACTTGAGTAGTATGTAAGGTTGAGATACTTTTCCTAACCCATATATCATTCTTAAGACTTTGGCTAATATCTTCCATTACTGTGCACATTATTGGGTACTAGGAGAAATTGTCTCATTATGAAGAAACATCAACCCTTTGAATGTATTGTTAAATGTTGTCTACTCCTAGATATCAAGAGAGAACAAAGAAAAAACATATTATTAAAGTAATAAATAAATAAAAGTTTTATATTATGTAGGATTGAGTCTAAATCCAAAGGATAAACCCATAATTGCAAACTTGGCCTAAAATTGTGGAATTTATCTTACATTAGAAATCTAGCATAGATTATGAGGCATTCACTTGTAGAAAGATCATCTTTTTCTAAGTATATCTTATTCTAATTATATAATATTAATATCATTGGAACACATTCTATGGTCATAGAGCTAAATATCATCCTTCTAAGCACTTACTTTCCTAAAATAGTTATTACAAATATCTTATTCATTTCAATTGTCATTATTTAAATAATATGCACTAATCTATGCTTAATTAATTATGTTTATATAATTAGCCTAGGTTAACCATAAGAAAATATTACTTTCCTTTATAATATTACTATATTTAATAAGATTATTATTTTATTTTAGCTTATTTATATAGAGGATAGTATACATTTTAACCAATTTGATTTATTATATTTGAAATGCATCACAAATTGAGGTGGTCTTAAACGTGAAGAAAGAACTGTCCAATTATAACCTATTTTATGTTCTATCTTATCAAATTGACTCTTATGTCCTAAATTATTATGGGTTGAATTATAATGCAAGACTTTAACAACTTTTAATCATTTCTTATAAAAAATGTTACTAATGTCAACATGTCCTATCTCAATATTTGTTCATGATTAACCACATAGTCTTTTTTTAATAAATTTTATACTTAAATCCTAAGTATAAGGGACATATTATATTAGAATTTATGTGTTATAGGTTAAGATTGATTTCTTATGTCTTTTGTTCAAAAAATTTAGTGGCTTATCTAGATACTTAAATAAAATGAATTTATATAGTTTCATCAATCATCTTACATTTTTTATTGAAGAAGATAAATTATTTTAGGGAAAATTAAACATCAATAAGTTTGCAAGGTAGTTAAGAAACTCAACTAGAAATATGAAGAGTCACATGTGATTCTAATGGAAGCAATCAATAATACACACAAAAATGTGGGAAATGAACAATAAAATAAATTACTCCTCAATAAAGGGATGACTATTATTGATTTCTATTTTAGTTGGTATTTCCAACAATGTGCACTAGAAATGCTTTAAATATATTAGAAAATATTTTTTAAAATATAATTACTCAATAAATGAATACCCAAGAGAAGAGAAAACACTAACCAAGGTGGTTGAATTGTTCAAAAACATAGACAATAGAGACATTTACACCTTGGCTTATCTATATACCTCACCAAGTCAACATTTGATTTCAATTTTTCTTAAATGACCCTAGATGTAGAGATTCATCATCCATAATGGAATTCCAAAGTAAAGTATTTATAGTGTAATTTATTTAGATTTTTTTTCTTAATGATAGAAGTAATGCATCTATAAATTCCATAGATGTTTAATAACAAGATACAAAAAAGAGTAAAATATCACATCATTTGAAGATCTTTATACCCTATTAAAGAATGTTTCCACATAACCTTATTCTTGAAAAATATAATTGTATTAAATACCAAATTTATTGGTGATAGAAAATCATTTTATTTAGAATCAATATGCACATGGTCGAAGTAATGATGCATAATAGGTGTGATCCTAATAAAATGATGCTTCCTAAAATGTGAGATGTTAGATAAAACTAATAGTGCAATAAAGAGAAACAACAAGATAATAGGGCACCTCAATGATTAGCCTAAGAAAATGAACAATATGAAAGCAAGATAAACAAATAAATTGTTGTTATACCTTCATGTTGTTGCTTCTTTGGTTGGCCCTTGATGTTGAAGTCTTGTGTGCTCCTTAGATGGCAATGAAATGAAGTGGATGATAGATGAATTGATGCAATATGGGTGCTAAAATGGATGAGAGCTTGAATGACAATTTTGCAAGAGTTTATTTGCAAAAGACTTGATCCATCTAAAATGAGAGAAATGAGGGGTATTTATAGGCTAATTGGAATTCTCTAGAGAATTCAACGGTTGGGATTGATCCAACAAAGCTCAAGATGAAGGGCTATGGTGAGTTGAGGACTCACAAGCCCTCACATCTTGACATGTGGAAGGTGAGATGTCTTAGGGTGGAGTGATGTGGAAATGAGGTGGATCTTGGGGGATGAGAAGATTCCTTGGAGGAATAAAAGTGAATTAAAAATTCACAATGATTGGAAGAATCTAGTGGATAAGAAAGGGTCTCCAAAAGGCTGGAGATTTGTCACATGTGGGTGATGCGACAAGTCCAAGGTTCTAGAAGCCCTTGGCACATGTGAAGTGACAAGTCAAGGCTTCTAGAATCTTGCATGGGGGATGGGGAAAACCTTGGAAAGATAAAAGTGAATTAAAAATTCACATGGGGAAGAGAGGAACCTTGGGCAAATAAATGTGAATTAAAAATTCACATGGGGAAGAGAGTCTAGGCTAAATATGGTAAGTGGGAAGGTTGACCAGAAAAGGTAAGTCAAATGTGGCTAATGATTCTGATTAAGGTTGTGCAAACACATGATTAAGGTAATTAATGAGAGATTAGAGGCAAGTGCGAGATTATGGAGGATGTGACACTTAATCAAGATTAAGTGGTGCACATTCTAATCACAGATTAATTAATTTAATCTAGAGTAGAAGAGGGTTATGGAGAATGTGACAAGGAGAGAGATGAAAGGAATTAAAAATTGATTTTAATCCAAATGGGTTAAATGACTAAATTAAATAATTTGTCATGTTTATTTAATTTAGAGAAGAGAAGAAAAGGGGGTAAGGTAAAGTATTTAATTATTTAATTAGATACTTTAGGAACCTTAGGTAGAAAATAAAATAATGATTAAATAGATTATTTAATCACTATTAATGAAATAGATGAATAGAGTATACGATTTTGACCATGTAGAAGTGGTCAAATTTAGATGTCTAAATTTTTCCCCTCTTCAAAGTACTATTAGAATAACTGTGCTTCGAAGAAAAGAAAGTGCAGATGACTCTATAGAGGAAGTAACTGGAAGATGATGCCCCAGCATAGGACTTGAGTTGTCCAATTAGTGGGGAATGGATGAAGATACCCCCAATCTTGGAAGGAGTTGATTATGGTAGGGAAAATGGATTAATGTGAAGGGTATGCCCCCTCAAGAGGGCGACAGGGGAAAAGAGAGGGGTCCCGGGTGACCTCTCGATAGGAAGAAACGAATGGTATGGTCGGAAAGAGGGCAAAAAATTAGGCAAGTGATGAAGGAGGAAGAGATGGGGGAAATGATGAGAGATGAGAGGGGCTATGAAAATGACAATGTAAAGTGATGAAAAAAAATAAAAATGATGATAAGTGATGGGAGATAAAGGTGAGCACAAATGGATGCAAGGAAAAATGTGATGTTGCCCCAGTCCAGGTACAAACTAGGTTGGGCGGATGGTTGATGGAGTGTTGTTGATGAGGACATGATACATCCCAAAACAACACAAGGATAGGGAAGGATACATCCCACTGATGATGAGGATGAGGATGTTGTTGATGAGGGAATGATACATCCCAAAACAACAAAAGGATAGGGAAGGATACATCCCAATGAGAGTGTTGTTGATGAGGGAAAGATACATCCCAAAACAACACAAGCATAGGGAAGGATACATCCTAGAGATGATAATGATGATGATGATGAGGATGATGAGGATGATTGGATCAAGGCTTGTAGCAAGGCTAAAACTAGGACTGTGATTAGATTATTTGAATGGATGAGGATGGGGGAGATATATAAGATGAGGGAATGGAAAATGAAATGCAATCCTAATGCAATTTTCCATCCTTAGAGCACTAATTTTTGCTATAGCATAAGACACCAAGCATCAGGGTATGTAAACCAAGACGAATTAGTGTCTAATGCATAAAACAAGCACAAGAAACAAGAAGGCTATCCCAACACCCCAAAGTCACGATGACTTTGGTCGGGCTAGGTATTGGAATAACCACAAACACAAAAGGATGCCCCAGTGTAACACAAGACCTCAGGGATCTTGGTGGGTACTACGTGGGACAACCAAGAAGATAAAAACAAAGAAATGAGAAAGATATGCCCCTATATTAACTAGTCAAAGCACACCATGATATGAGGGATTAAGGCAACCATGAAAAGTGATGATAGGGAGCTCAAATGATAAACAAAAGCCAAAAGCATCAAAAGATCACAATCAATTTCAGATGTCCTTTGCCATAGGATCAAGATGATGGATGGGTTTGATGAGGTCTGTTAGGAAGGATACATCCTGTTGAGACTGATGATGGATAGTAAACTAAAAGATCAATATGACGTAGGATACTAGAAACCAATTGGATCATGTGATATAGATAACCGTTGTTTGATAAGCACTAGCTCAAATAGGGACATACTTGATGATACAACAAGATGACAAGACATGAGACTGAACCTAAAGACCTAGGGCCTCGAGGGTTGATCAAAGATCAACCTTGCCTATGTGAAAGCGCAGAGCCCTCGTAGTTCGATAAGAGACCATGGATAAAAGCGAAAAGAGGAAAATGAAGACCTCAATGGAGGATAATGATCAGTTGGGAAAAATGCCTAGGGGGCAGACCAAATTATTGACCTTGTCTACGTGAAAGCGCAGGGGCCACGTAGCTCGACACAAGGCCAAAGATAGACAATGGAAGAGACAAGACAGACAAAAGATAGAACCTCGGGGGCAGATCAAATGACCGACCTTGCCTACATGAAAGCGCAGGGGCAACATAGTTCGACTAGAGACTGACGACAGATAATGGATAAGGGATGATGAGATGACCAAGATAAATGGATAAAATGATGGAGTGGATATGATGAGCCAGGATAGGCCACAGGATTGGATAGAATGATGGTTGATATGTGTAAGATATGTAGGATGTGAAGCTCAGGGATGTGATAGGTAATTCAGATCATTAGAATATGAATTTGAGAGTTGAGACGATGGATAGATGAGTGATGAAGATGTGAGAAAGATGTGGTGAATAGATAGGAGGGATGAATGATGATGTGAATGGTGTTGGGTTGCATGCGGGTAGCTTAGAGCTAGTTACCAATGACAAGGGATAATAGAGGGAAATGGATGGATGGATAAGAAGATGCTAGGATAGGTGGATAGATGATGGATAGATGAGTGATGAAGATTGGAAAGATGTGAGAAAGAGATAGGAATGATGATAGGGAGATATTAAGTCATTGGATTGCATGAGGGTAGCCTAGAGCTAGAGACGAATGACAAGAGATGGAAGGAAAATGGATGGATTGATAAAGATGGGGAGATAGAAAGATGCTAGGATATATGGATAGATGATGGATAGATGAGTGATGAAGATTGGAAAGATGTGAGAAATAGATAGGAATGATTATAGTGAGATATCAAGTCATTGGATTGCATGAGGGTAGCCTAGAGCTAGAGACCAATGACAAGGGATTATGAGATGGAAGGAAAATGGATGGATTGATAAAGATGGGAAGAGATAAAGATGCTAGGATATATGGATAGAAGGATAAGGATTCATAAAGATGACATGGATTACTGGGTAGATAAATGGATGAGGAGATAAGGATGAAAACATGGAAAAGGACTAGTGGATGGGTAGATAGGAAGATGACTAGGGGATGAGAGGATGGGGAGATGGAGAGGATTACCTAGCGGAATGGATGGACAATGTCTCCAAGGACTCAATTGCAAATAAGGGGATGCCCCCACTCTATATGTGTCAAGAATGATGAGGCAAGAGGGATAGCAAGATGGGTGGATAAGGGAGTGAGATGGGCAATGGAAGATAGATAGAGGTGGATATGATGCATGGACAATGGAAGATAGAGAGAGGTGGATAGGATATATGATAGTGTATGGATGGGGATATATGCCAAGAGGTTTCCAAAGCATGTATATAGGTTTTCCCCTCCATTTATCAAGATCACAAGGAAGATGGAGGGAGTGGGATAAATGGGATAGGATGGATATGATGCGGAAGATAGGCAGATGTAGGAGATGGAGGAAAGGAATGCGTAAGTGGATGTTGCCCCTAATTGTGGAAGGAGACTAGATGGGGAATTTATGCATGATGCTTGTTTGCCAAGTTTTCATCGTGGTACTTATCCAAGGCGCTTGTTTGCCAAGTTTTCACCATTGGACGAATGATTTTCTCTTTACTATTTTTTTTTTGTTTTTGTATTGTTCTGATTTTTTTAATTTATTTTTATTTTTTTGATTTTTTTGTATGTTTTGGACTAGGATGTGGACGAAAATGGATTAAGATAGGGATATGGATATGCATATGTTAGAGGACAGTTGATAAGGATAGGGATGAAGGACTCACGCATCAAGTTCCATATGAGGTAATAAGAGCCCATGTTTGAAGTGACTATTCGAATGTTGGTACAACCTTATTAGAATGGATTATGCAAGAGGGTGGATTAAAGGGATTTGATGAGGGAGATAGAGAGGATAGTGGATGGGATGTTGGAAAGTGTATGGATGGAATGATGGATTGGATGTGTGATGGGGGAAGGTGTTTAGGACCAACATTGGCACATGTGATGGATGTGAAAAGATAGGTGGAGGAATGGATGGAGAGGGTGGCAATAATGGGGGAGTTGGGATAGTGATTTTTGGGATGTAGGGACCCAAAACAGATTTAGGAGATGGAGGAGGTGAATGATTTTGTGGGGAAATAACAACTTTGGATGTTGTTATGGACTTTTCAATTGAAGGTATGGCACCTTTTTTCTTTGGGTCCACATGGTTTTTAATTTTGCTTCGGTGGGCCTTTGTGGCCTTTTGGATTGATTTGGATTTTGGACTCGATTTTTCTGTTTGTCAACATGTCTGTGGAAGGGGACATGAGGAGCTTTAGATTCATGTGGATTTTTGGATTTATGTATTGTTGCTTTGGTATCCAAAGTTCTTTTAGTAGCAAGGGGATAGATTCGAGGAGATGGATGATGGGGAGTGATGGAGGTGGGCATTTGATGAGGAAGTGTGGATGGATAATGTGTAGGTATGTGCCTTTGTTGATCCTGATTAGGAGTTATGAAGGTAGGATGTTTATGTTGTGTATGAGGGAGAGGGCATGGATGAATGAAAGGATGAATAGGATAAGATGGAGGGGGTGATTTTGGGATATAAGGACCCAAAATAGACTGTGTATATGGAGGATGTGTGGGTTTTGATGGAGGGATATAAGAACCCATAGTAGATGGAGGATTAGCAACAATGGATGGAGGGACATAAGGACCCAAAATGGATTGAAAAGATGAGGGAGGAAGATGGATGGTTGTTTGTGTAGTATGATGGAGGAGGGGGGATGGCGACATGTGTCTTGGTAGAATTATGGGAAGTACCTCTTGTGCCTTTAGAAGAGGATCGTTTAGGATGTAGGAAGGTTGTACCAACATCTTTAGAGTGCGAGTTTTGGGAGATATATCCAAGACCATGTGTGCCTAGATGTTCTTTGACTTAAATGGGTTCTAAAGTACCTTGCTCATTAAGGTCTAAACCTTTTCCTTGATAGTTCATATTTTGTAGCATGTGATTTATGGTAGGATGCTTATTCTCTTGGAAGCATGATGCGAGCGCATTAGCAGGTAGAAGAGGAAAGGTGGTGCATAGACATTGTTTTGCTTCTGCAAGAAGACCACCATGGACACATGTAATATTACCAAGGTGATACAAAAGTGGCATTGGGATGGTAAGACTAGAGGGTGATGAAGGATCATGCGATGGAGATGAGGGGATAGCCGCATCAGGAGGAATGAGTGATAAGGGATCATGAGAGGAATTGGGAAGTATGATGGGATCTAGATTTATGGTAGTGGATGATAAGGGCTCATGAGATGGAGTGATTGGATCTTGAATGTAAAGGGGATCATGGGATGGAGTGGAGGAGATAGTGTGATCTTGAGATGGGGTGATTGGAAGGATAGGATCATGACTTGGTTGAGGATATGGATCATGAGATGAAATGGATGGAGGACTATGTTCTTGAGATGGAGGAGATGGGGTGGAGTGATCTTGATTTGGAGGAGGGGATATGCTTGTATGCTTTGGATCAAGCTCTTGGCATGACTCATCTTGTGTGGGATGTATGATGATGGAAGAGTGTTGGAGGGACTCCTCAATTGGGGGAGAGAGGAGGATGGAGGATTCATGAAGGTCATTGGATTAAAGTTTGTGAATATTAGGACTAGGAGGAGGGGATTGGATGTCTTCAATGGATTCAGTGGGTTTGACCAGCTTAATCATTTGGATGGTGATAGGAATGGTGATGAGAGGGATAGGTGTAGGATGGAGGAGGGCCTCATCACTAATACCTGATAAAGTGGGAGGGCATGGTGTCTCTTCTTGCATGAGTCCTTGGGCGACATTTGGAAGAGATGTAGGATTAGGTAGAGTGATGGGAATGGATGGAGGACTAGGAGGAGATGTGGGATTAGAGTTAGATGTAGGGTTAGGAGGAGGTGGAGGATAAGGATTAGATGAAGGGATGGAAATGGATGTAGGATTAGGATTAGATGAAGGGATGGGATTGGATGGAGGATTATATGAGTGGATGTGTGGATAAGGATTAGGATTAAGAATTGGAGGATTAGATGTAGAACTAGGAGGAGATGGAGGATTATGATTAGGGATTTGTGGATTAGGATTGGATGGAGGACTAGGAGGAGATGGAGGATTAGGATTAGGTGAAGGGATGGAAATGGATGTAGGATTAGGATTAGATGAAGGGATGGGATTGGATGGAGGACTAAGAGGAGATGAAGGGATGGGATTGGATGTAGGACTAGGAGGAGATGGAGGATTAGGATTAGATGAAGGGATGGGATTGGATGTAGGACTAGGAAGATATGGAGGATTAGGATTAGATGAAGGGATGTAAATAGATGTAGGACTAGGATGAGATGGAGGATTAGGAATAGATGAAGGGATGGGAATAGATGGAGTACTAGGAGTGGTTAGAGGAGATGTAGGATTATGATTAGATGGAGGATTAAGATATAATGCGGTGAAAGGGAGAGTGATGTAGGAAGATGTGGATGTTGGATTAGATTGGGATGGGGAGTGATAGTAGGAAGATGTAGATGAAGGATTAGAATGGGGAGATGTGGAATTAATGTAAGGGTACGGGGATGGGGGATTGTGATAGGAAGGTGTGAATGTTGGATTAGAATAGGAAGATTGAGGTGGTGAACCATTGTAGGAGGACATGTATGGTGGGTTGGCATAGGAGGATACAGATGGTAGATTAGGATGAGAGGATTGATTTGGTGGATTAGGATAGGAGGCATATTGGGATGGGGGTTTGTGATAGGAAGGTTTAAGTGTTGGATTAGGATGAGAAGATTGGGATGTAGGATTAAGGTAGAGGTATTGAGATTTTTGATTATGATGAGGATAAGAGGATGTGGATGTTGGATAGGATAGAGGTTAAATGGGAGGACATGATGTGGATGTTGGATAGGATAGAGGTTGAATGGGAGGACATGATGAATATGTCGATGGTGAGGATGTTGGATATCCCTTGTCAAGGGTAACATAAGAACTGTTATTGGATGTGGATGAAGGCATGGTGGGATAGTTTGAAGAAGTAGTGGTATTTTGGAAGGTGATTGGAGAGAGATTACTAGAAATGGTAGCATCAATAGGTTCTAAATAACAATCTTCATGATCAACAAGATTTTCGTTTTTGTCATCAACAGAGTTAGGATTCCCCTTGACTACTATTATTGGTCGTGTGAGAGGGGGATAAAGATTCATGATGGATATAGATTAGAAGGAAAAAATAGATGATGGATAGAGAACTAGGATGAATTGAAAGCTCAGATTGGGATTGGATGAAAGCTTAGATTAGGATGATGGGATTAACGCTCAGATTAAGATTGAATTGGGGCTTAGATTGGGATTGGATCAGAGGATATGATAGGATTTATTTGAAACCAAGATCATGGGTTTCAACTAGAGGACATAAGATGTTGACAATCAGATTTTTGCCAAATTTGGTAATTTTCAAAAATTATCAAATTTTGCCATTTTAGGAAACTTCGTAGGCATACGTTTGAGAGTCTAGTTTTTTCCAAAAAATACCCAATACTAAGATAGGATGAATTGCCAACTAACATCGAAAATATGAGACATGCATTCAGAGTTATTAACGAAACAGTTCGTCAAAAACTAGAAAATTGAAAAAAAAAATGCTAATTTGTGATTTTGAGGGTCAAGATGAAAGTTTGAGGCTCTAAAAATGTGTCAAAGGAGGATCCAAGGGACTTAGAAGTCTATTGGGATTCCAAATGCCAGCTCCTAATGCAACCACCCATAAAATTTCAGGCAAAACCCACATCCGAGTCAAAAGTTATGGCCTCCGGAAGTTTCGGCATAAAAATAAAAAATTTCAAAAATGAAGTCTAGATGATTGGGATGGATGATTTGATGATAGATATGGACTCCAATGATGTTCTAAGAAGCAATTATGCAGTCTGGTCAATGAAATGTTGATTTTCAGAAAATGTTGACCGCTCAAAATAGGGAAACGACCGCTCGGAATAGGTAATCGGATATTTAGGTTGGATAGATAGATGGTTGGGAGGGGTGAACGAGGGCTTGGAATGGGAAAATAAAGGTTTGGATTGGTCAAATGAGTGTTTAGGATGATGGAATGATCAAACGGAGGCTTTGGGGGTTCGAACGGGGGTTCAAAATGATCAAACGGGTGAAATTGGCTGTTCAGCAGGGCGTATTCGCACTTTTGTAGTAAAACTGCTGAAACAGAGGGCAGCGTCGCCCCTCTGTAGTAAAAAAGATGAAACAACAAAGGGAAAATTCACCCCTCTACAAAAAATGGCTAGAACAGAGGGCAAGGTCGCCCCTCTGTAGTGGAAAAAGCTGAAACAGCAAAGGGCAGATTCACCCCTCTGCAGAAAATGGCTGAAACAGAGGGCAAGGTCACCCTTCTGCAGTGGAAAAGGCTGAAACAACAAAGGGAAAATTCACCCCTCTATAGAAAATGACCAAAACAGAGGGCAAGGTCGCCCCTTTGCAGTGGAAATGGCTGAAACAGCAAAGGGCAGATTCACCCTTCTGCAAAAAATGGTTGAAACAGAGGGCAAGGTCGCCCCTCTGTAGTGGAAAAGGTTGAAATAGCAAAGGGAAGATTCACCCCTCTATAGAAAATGACTGAAACAGAGCGCAAGTTCACCCCTCTGTACTGGAAAATTTGAACTTGGTTTGGATAAGGGATTTTGGCAAGGACTTAAAATGGTTTAATGACAGTTTGACTTACCAAAATTTACTGGTTCTTCACAGAAAGACACTTTGAACAAGCACAATCCTATGATTAATGTTTTAACGGGTATGGCCGGCAAAGGTCTTACTCTAGGATGAACAAAGTTTCTAGGGAGTTTTCGATATACGCTCAGTACGTGAGGTACAAACCGTGAACACCAGTGCATCATAAGCATGAGTCGGGAGCCCCAACGAGATATTGAAAGGCTCAAACCAACTCTTCACGTCTATCTAGGTATCACCCTAGCTTTGACGTTCCACCAATTATGACGCAACTGGATTGGGGTACAGCTTTGGCTCTCCCCCCTTTATATACCCCGCCAATACATGTGGTTGGGATCATCCCTTGGGGTGATGAAATCCCCAAGCAGGTCCTGCTAAGAAGATGACACTAATTGTTTCCAACTACCTCCTTCGGATCCGCACAACGTGAAAAGGAGGAAAGTGAAAACAAACTAATGCCCCCTTAAAGTAAAATAAGTAAAATAGACACAACAAACAACAAATATTACTTTCCCCTACTTATACTAAGTACATAGATAAAGTAGCAAGGAAAGACTTTTAAAAATTAGAATAAAAAGGAAGGTCCTACAAGGAAATGTTAGTTGTTTATCTTCTTGCCCTTCTTTGTGATGTGCAGCAAATCTGACTTCACTCACCACCAAACAAGATTAGAGGATTAGCACATGAAACAACAAAAGCAAAAAGACAAACATGAAGTTCAAGTGCCCCTTTTTACCCTCTCAAATGTGCTGTTAAGGACAGGTTCACCCCTCTGCAAAAAACAATCAGAAATAGTAAAAGGGCAGGTTCGCCCCTCTATAGAAAATAGTCAGAAAACAACCTAAAAGGGAAAATTCGCCCCTCTGTAGAAAACAGTCAGAAATAGTAAAGGGCAGGTTCGCCCTTCTGTAGAAAACAGTCAAAAAAAGCCTAAAAGGGCAGATTCGCCCCTCTGTAGAAAATAGTCAAAAATAGAGGGCAAGGTCACCCCTCTGCAGAGAATAGTCAGAAACAGAGGGCAAGGTCACCCCTCTGCAGAAAACAGTTGGAAACAGAGGGCAAGGTTGCCCCTCTGCAGAAAATAGTCGAAAACAGAGGGCAAGGTCACCCCTCTACAAAAAACAGTCGAAAAAAAGCAAAGGGCAGGGTCGCCCCTCTGCAGAAAACAGTCAAAAATAGAGGGCAAGGTCGCCCCTCTGTGGTGTTCGGGAAGGCAAGTTGCCCCTCTGTGACCTGAATCTGTAAACAAGCAAACAACAAAAAACGTGAAAGAAAGAGACCCCTTTGTGGGTCCCACTGGGCGTGCCAGAAATGTGATCCTAATAAAATGCTGCTTCCTAAAATGTGAGATGTTAGATAAAAATAATATTGCAATAAAGAGAAATAATAAGATAATAGGGCACCTCAATGATTAGCCTAAGAAAATGAACAATATGAAAGCAAGATAAACAAATAAATTAATGTTATACCTTCATGTTGTTGCTTCCTTGGTTGGCCTCTGATGTTGAAGTCTTGTGTGCTCCTTAGATGACAATGAAATGAAGTGGATGATAGATGAATTGATGCAATATGGGTGCTAAAATGGATGAGAGCTTGAATGACAATTTTGCAAGAGTTTATTTGCAAAAGACTTGATCCCTCTAAAATGAGAGAAATGAGGGGTATTTATAGACTAATTGAAATTCTCTAGAAAATTCAACGGTTGGGATTGATCTAACAAAGATCAAGATGAACAGCTATGGTGAGTTGAGGACTCACAAGCCCTCACATATTGACATGTGGAAAGTGAGATGTCTTAGGGTGGAGTGATGTGGAAATGAGATGGATCTTGGGGGATGAGAAGATTCCTTGGAGGAATAAAAGTGAATTAAAAATTAACAATGATTGCAAAAATCTAGTGGATAAGAAAGGGTCTCCAAAAATCTGGAGATTTGTCACATGTGGGTGATGTGACAAGTCCAAGGTTCTAGAAGCCCTTGGCACATGTGAAGTGACAAGTCAAGGCTTCTAGAATCTTGCATGGGGGATGGGGAAGACCTTGGAAAGATAAAAGTGAATTAAAAATTCACATGGGGAAAAGAGGAACCTTGGAAAAATAAATGTGAATTAAAAATTCACATGGGGAAGAGAGTCCAGACTAAAAATGGTAAGTGGGAAGGTTGACCAGAAAAGGTAAGCCAAATGTGGCTAATGATTCTGATTAAGGTTGTGCAAACACATGATTAAGGTAATTAATGAGAGATTAGATGCAAGTGGGAGATTATGGAGGATGTGACAATTAATCAAGATTAAGTGGTGCACATCCTAATCATAGATTAATTAATTTAATCTAGATTAGAAGAGGGTTATGGAGAATGTGACAAGGAGAGAGAAAAAAAGAATTAAAAATTGATTTTAATCCAAATGGGTTAAATGACTAAATTAAATAATTTATCATGTTTATTTAATTTAGAGAAAAGAAGACAAGGGGTTAAGGTAAAGTATTTAATTTATTTAATTAGATATTTTAGGAACCTTAGACAGAAAATAAAATAATGATTAAATAGTTTATTTAATCACTATTAATGAAATAGATGAATAGAGTAGACGATTTTGACCATGTAGAAGTGGTCAAATTTAGATGTCTACAATAGGTATAGTGGAATTACCTCTAAAGGAATACCTTATCATATGTATACATATTGGGTTTTCTTAATAACCAAAATATGACCCAATGTTGTTAGAGTAAAAGGGTAATTTTTTTATAATTATTTAATTAATATCTCCCCTTTTACTTTATTTTACCTAAGTTAAACTTAGAAGTGATTTTTTTATTTTTAGGTCATGTTGTCTCATAACATAAGATGAAGAAACTTGTCATGATCTAGTCTAATCCTCATCGAGGGTTTATTTTTTTATTTTATAATAATTTACTCATTATAATAATTCAGTTAGGAAGATAGTTGAGCCAACCATCAACTCCAACATGGTATTAGAGTAATAGATCTATGACTTCCTATCCAAATTTTGAGAGATCCAACCTTGAGGAAAATTTGGTTCATCTTGGAGCCAAACAAACCTTGCCATTGCATCCAAAATGCCTAAAAACCCTAAGATTGATTGTCAATTCATCAAAACAAGAGAAAAAAAAATCTAGGAATTTTTTTGGAGAGGAATTTTTTTCAAAGACATATTTGCATACAATTATATGGAATTCATACATGCTCACAAATCTATATATTTTGTACATTGAAATTAACTATGTTGTAGTTTCCATTGCTGCAACTTGCATAGGATTTCACTACTTTTCATAACATTTCAAAATTATTACAATTTTTTTTAATGTTGGAAACAACACAACAATGATTTTTTTTTATGGTTGTACCCATATTGCACAAGCTAGCTAGAAACTTGACATCATCCATAGTAAATTTTTGAAAAGTTTTAAAAAATTTGGAAGTCATTTTTTTACCACACCAAAATATTCCTCAACATATTTTTCAAGCTATCAAAACCCCAACATTGCTTTCTTAGTGGCAGTGACAATTATTTCAATAGCTTGCACTACCTCTCGCCACCATAGTGGCACTCTAATAGTACCAGATACCCAATTGTCAATTGCATTAATGTCTAGGAGTTGGGGCCCATTTTAAGAACCATAAGTCCAACTCTCAATCCCGTACTTAATTAGAGTTTTTTCTTAGCCCCCCAACTCTCCTTCTAGGCCAAATTGAACAACTTTTACGAAATCAGGTATATCTTGGGTGTACAAACTCATATTTTGACAAACTATATATTGTCGAAAATATGTTTCCAAACCCTATCTAGTGAGTCTACTATTTTTCTATACTCTATTGGTGGTGATTTTTATTGGCCTCTTAAGTTAGATCAACCTGATTTCACTTACAAGCTCATAACTTTTAACTCAGAGCTCCATTTTTCTTGATTCTTGTAGTGTTAAAAACCTAGTTAAACCCTCTATACAGAAATTAGACCTATTTATCCAAAATATATACTGCATAATTGATATTTTAATTAGATCTCAAGTTCTCACTTTTGGCTATTTTATTGGAAAACATGCAAACAAAGTCAATTGAACATTTGTAACAAGGAGTAAATTTATTACATTGTGAGGTTGATATTATTGTTTCTCTTTTAATTTCTATTAATTTCATACAAAAATAATGGACCCAAGAAATATATCTCCCCTGAATGCACACAATTACTATGGGCCACAAAAAAATAAATGGAGATTCATCTAAAACTAAGGGTTGTATAGAGTGACCATGGGTATAGAAATTGAACTAATAGGAGTTGAAGAGAAGAGAAAATGGTTTAATAGATGTGATGAAGCTTTTGGTCTAATGTGTATGTCTGTGCCACCTAATCTTTTATTTCATGTTGAGTCCTGCACTACACCCAATCAGATATGGACTCAAGTGGAGTCCTTGTTTGGGAAGAAAGATACTTTGAGAGGTTTATAGTTAGAGAATGAACTTATAGTTTGAATCATATAGATTTTGATAGCATCAATAACTTCTTTACCAAGATAAATTATCACAAATTATAATTGACATGGTGTTGTATTGAGAAATATGAAGTTCTCAATTGATTCTTTCCATATTTTCCAAATGTGGTCATGATTATTTAATGTTTTTTCTACCTTATTTTCTACTATAGATGCTCTTGGTACTAGATTTCATATGTATTCACTTAAATATTTTTGATCACTCACTAGGGAGTAGGATATGTTGATAGAAATTGGCACATTGAATTCTTCCAAACCTCAATCTCTTATTACAACATAAGGCACAAAAGAATTAAAATATAAAAGGAAAGAAATAGAAACACAAGGATTCCAAGAACAATGAGAAAGAAAAGGAATCAAATTCATAGGAATCATATGAGTCATCTTAATCTTCTAAGGGGTAATCATCTAAGGAGGAGAGATTGAAATGCGGATACTACAAAAATTAAAGACATAATGAGAATCAATGTTATACAAAAAAGATTGAAAAGATGAAAAATATTCTATAAAATGATCATATTTAGTTTCCTTCATCTATGTAATTTTGGATTATCCTCTTCTTCCATATCATCCTACATAATCAAGATCAAGTAGTCTAACAAGTAAAGTAGATAAGATGAAAGACCATGCACACTTTGTATCCACATGTCTTCAATCAAGTTGATGGGTTCTTGATTCTGGATCCTCACATCACATGGCTTCATCTCTAGGGATGCTATATTCAGATGAGCCTTGAAGTTCACCACACATATTTATGATGAACAACACTTGTATGAGTGTTTATGGGAAAGGATCTATTGATATTGATGATGACTCATTTCATGATACATAATTTGTGTACCTTCACTATCCTCCAATGTCCTTTCCATCTATCAAACTACACATAATACGGTAGGAAAGATAGTTGAGTTTAAACCAAATTTGGTTCTTATCAAAGTCTTGTAGAGTAGAGATATTATTACAAATGGGATACTTGATCATGCATCTCAACTGTATGTATTCACATATTTTTCTCTTGATGATCTTACAATACCATTGACTAGTTTACATTCTCATGCATCTAAAGTGGATCATATATCTAAGGAGAATTTTGGTCACTTGAACATATGTGTACTTACATATACATTGGCTCATGAGACTTATGATGAGCTTCCACTTCATCCACTTCTTGTATGTCAAGAGATCATTTTAGTTAAATGTGATGTTTCTAGTATTTTAGTTTTAACTTTGTGATCTATATTTTTTTTCTAGACATTACAAAGTTATTTGTTTAGTCACATAGTGTAGATATTGGGAACATGCTTGAGAATATTCACTTCCTCTTTGATGATATATCTAACCCACATTTTGTCTCTTCATAGTTATCTTTGGAGGTTATTCTATAGGAATATTCAAAGTTATTTTAATTTTCTTCATTTTGTATGACATATTTTGATTTAGACATGTGGACAATTACAACAAAAATTGAGGCATACATCATGAGCATTTTATCTCATATCTTTTTATGGAGCTTATTTTATATTGGAAAATGTATTTATTTCTTACTAAGGGAAGGAACATTGTTTCCCAATTTTGGATTTTCATTAGTATTCTTCTTTGAGCATTCACTTTTGGCACAAGAGCTCCTTCCTTATGGGTGTGATTCATTGTCTCTTCTTTTCTCTCATATGGGGGATCTTCATTGTACTCATGTCATCAAAACCATACTTGGGGGGATATTTTTAGTCCTACATTCTTTTGTCACATGTATGTATTTACATATTTTTTCTCTTTTGAAGAGTTTTTCTATGAATCTTCTCCCTTTCTTTGATTATGAGAGGTATGTTTTTTTATACTTGGGTACCCCATCAATCCTTGTAGCTAGGACCCATTCATATATCCATCATTAAATTCTTCATTAGATTTTAAATACTTCTCCTTATGTTATTTTTAAGGAGGGTGTTAGAGTAAAATGTTAATTATTTAATAATTAATTATTTTTACTTTATTTCACTTAAGATAAAATTACGAGTAGTTTTTCTATTTTTAAAGGTCATTTTTTCTCATAGTATAGGATGAATTTTTTTCTCATGATCTAATCTAATCATCACCTAGGGTTCTATCTAGGGTTAACATTTTTATTTTATAAAAATCCATCAATTGTAATCATTCATTCAGGAAAATTACACCAATACATTTCCTAGTTTGTTGAGAAAATAAGTTGCTTTGATCTCTTTTTATAATAGGTATTTTGTTGTAGGTTTTTTCTAGGATCTATAGGGTTCAACCATCAACTCCAACAAATATATCATTATTGTAATAAAGAAAACCAAGACAATTTAGTTAATGTAATATGTTTAGGTATAACGGATTTGGAAGTATGTGCATAAAAATATTGGGGTGTTTATAAGTGGAATTATAAATCCTCTATATATTACTTTACATAGGTCAATTAGAGGAAATATAATTCACTATGCTAGTCTTGCTAGGGTCACGAAACTATCTTTTCTCTATATGGAGTCTTGTAATGTGTTATAGCCTTATAATCCTAGGGGTGCCTACTTAATCCCAACTCTAATACAATTAAGAAAGGAAAAAATAATCACACAATGGTTGTGCAATTTCAATACAATATTACCTAAGTTTCCTAAAACCATATATTGGATACCTTATCACAATCTTATGATCCTACTTAAAAGTCACTATATATCTCTGAAACAATTCCATTATAGTTTAGATTAATATATTATAATCAAGATACCTATTATTGGGGGGATTCATTGTTAGAGTTGGAGTGTAAATATTTTAGGGTTCAATATGTATAAGTTCTATTAATCAAATATTTATTTGTCGTAGCTTATATAGGCTTTCCATGCTAAGGATTTAATGTAGGAGATCACAATAAAAATCAATTTTGAGTTATATTTAGTTGTGGCTATTGGCCTTGGTTGGTAGGATCAAAATAATAATGAGATATAAAAAAGTATAAAAGGTAGGTACTTAGGATACAAGGTGAAACTAGGGTGACACTTTAATTAAACTAGTCTATGCAAAGTGGGTATAACAACATAAATCTGAAGAGTAAAATTGAAAATAGAGGTGTTTATTAGTATCCTAGAAGTGCACATGCTATACCGTTATTTTATTAAGTGAATCCTAAGATACTATAAGTCACATAGAAATTTAATTTAGTAGATAAACCATCAACACATATGATTTTTATTTTTCATAAACAAGCAATATTTCAATATTTCTCTATGTTATTTTGAGAAGGAATTTCACACATATTGAATTAACTCTTTAGAAAGATTACAATCTAGAAACTTTTGAACATAATATTGTTTAATCCTAAATCAATCTCATGATATAGATGTTCACCTTGGAATAATAAATTGTATTGGGAGAGAAAAGGTTGGTTGAAATTAAGATTGAGCTAGTTATGAAATGTCTCGTGGACTCTTGGTAGAAACAATTATGTCTATTTCATTCATGTGTTTGAGAAATTGAAAGAAAGCTCAAAACAAAATTTACTATTTTTTATCCAATTGACACAAGAGAATTTAATATTCCCTTCACCTTTGTAGACTTAAAATTAGCTTAGTTGTTCTACCATTGCAACTAATTTCTAAAGAGATTCATTCAAATAAGTTATGCTAAACTTTTATTTTACCCTCTTTGATTCTCTTTAAATATTCTACTTAGTTTCACATTAGAATTCCTTTTTCCTTTGGTTCTTCAAAATGATAAGTACTTTAAAAGTGAACAAACTCTAATAAATCTATTTGTATTCATTTATTACTTTAGTTTCATTCAATAAGAAATATTAGAAAACATGCAAACATTAAAGCTAATCAAGATGGGTTGATTAGATTGTTGAATGACATATTACAATAAATATTTTCATTTTTTCAACTGCATAGGTGTATATTAGAAAGGGGATGTGTTTAGAAAGAGTAATTGATATTTTCTAGAGAGCTATGAGACCTTGGAATAGATTTTAATGTTAGTAAGATATTAATTAATGCAAAATTAGTCCAACTTGTTATATTTTCATTACATATCCAATATATAGTTATGAGAAGTAAATCAAGTGGAGGAATGGTTGTTGAGCTTTATACTAAGAGGTTTTTATACAATCAAACCTTTTCACAATAGATCAAATCACCAATTTATTCATTGTAGATTAACACCATTATTCTAGATTCATTTTAAACTATTTTCAATGGTGTTGAGCTCTTCTCCTAAAACCAACTCCATGTGAGTATTGTTGTTATCTAATTCCAAAAAGAGTGTCACTTTCGAGCATCATTGGCCACGCAAACCAAGAAAATCAATAGTTCTATTATGTAAGGAAAAATGAGTTCAAACAAATTTATGTGAGAGATTCTAATTAATTATACAATAGAAAAATTAAATGGGATTAATTTTAATTTTTTTGTTCCTCATGAAGAGTGTTATTGGTTCAAAATTAGAGTGGTGGGGTTGTAACTCCATTAGTTAATGTATAATGAGAAAAGAAAAATAATTCATTTGTTTCCTTTGATAAGATAAGTCTCACACTAAAGAAATGATAAGTGCTTGTTAAAAAAGAAAAGAAAAATAGTAATAAAGAGAAGGAAATAAAAATAAAATAAAATAAAACATATTTATCCTCGTTTTAAAAAAAACCATTTTTATCAATCATCTGGATGTTTTCATGTGTATCAAGATGAAAAAATTCTCATCTAAATTGAGAAAATATTGAAATCCTCCAATCAACATATTTGTATTTCAAATTCATTACAAAAAGCATTTCAGGTTGTGTAGAGGATGACAATATCTTAGCGTACCTTTTCAATCACTACTTCACGATTTTGAAACTTCTCTCTATTTTTTTTTGAAGAGTAAGCTATAAGGTTCAAAGGAATCAAATAACTCCATAATATTATTTAAACAACACCTTATACACCCTTTATCATGGTTTCCAAGCTCTAAAATATTACATGATATTACAGTTTATTGCAATTAGAAAAATAGATCTAAACATGTAGGTTTAGGTAAAGAACTCTCCTGATGTCTTTAAAATAGGTCAAATAGATTTTGGGTTATCTCTTAGATGAATAAAGCCACACATTGTTGAGCCATATAATGAATAAGAGCTCAAAAAAATCTGTGATTTTGTTTGAAGAGTCAATAAAACCTATTGTAAATCTCATAATACACTAGAAAATTAAACTAAATATGATATATTCTAATCTATTACTATATAACTTTAAATATGCTAATGTTTAAAAGTACTAATTTCATTAAAAACATGTAAACATACAAGTAATTAAATCAAATCAAACCTTAGATAAAATTAAAAAATGATAAATTTAAATAAATTAAATATCTATAATTTAAAAATAATGTTCAAAGTACTTAATAATATATTTTTCCTGATCTATTAATTTTAGGTACATAAATTATGAGTTGATGAAAAATTATTGAGATCAATACTATGAAAGAAAGAGAAAATATAAAGATGAAGTATTCTCAATCCTTGCTCACATAGCCTCATAGATCATTGAAAGCCTTGAATGGATACATAAACATCCAAAAATAGACCATAAATAATGACTATAGTAATGTTTCTTTTATCAATACTACACACAAAAAGGCAAAGTATAGAGATGAAGTGCACTTAATCCTTTCTCTAATAACCTCATAGATAGTTGAAAGACTTGATTGGATACATAAACATCCACAAATAGATCTTAGGGTTAAATATCGACTATAGTAATAATTAATGACCGTCACATTTTCCTTCAAAAAATAGGTTTCCCTTGGAAATATTTCTTTTATCAATATTGCACAAAAAAGACAAAATATAAAGATGAAGTGTTCTTAATCCTTGCTCTCATAACTTCATAGATAGTTGAAAGATTTGAATGTATACATAAACATCCACAAATAGACCGTGTGGCTAAAAATAATTATCGACTATAGCAATCATTGGTGACCATCACATTTGCCTTTAGAAAATAGATCTCACTTATAAACATTTCTTTTGTCAATATCACACATACAAAAACAAAACAAAAAGATGAAGTATTCTTAGTCTTTGCTCTCATAATCTCATAGATAGTTGAAAGACTTCAATAAATACATAAACATTCACAATTAAACTGTAAGATAAATATTAAATAAAATAATAATTGATAACTGCCACATTTTCTATTAGAAAACAAATTCTCCTTAAAAATATTTCTTTTATCAATACCACACAAAAAAGGCAAAATATAAAGATGAAATAGATGGATACAGAAACATCCACAAATAGACCGTAGGGCTAAATATCGAATAGTAATAATTGATGACTGTCCCATTTTCCTTCAGAAACCAAGTTGCCCTTAGAGACATTTCTTTTACTCGTCGTGTGCACAGAAGCACTCTTTTTCATTATGCAGTGCTATGTATCCTAGAGGCTACAAAGGCACTTCTGCTGCTGCCATGCAGGCAGGCAGGCAGCCCGGCTGATCCGCACTCTTTTACGAAACACCTCCCTGGATATGCTGCATAGCTTAATTTTGTTTACCATCCATATAAGCTGATCCCCAGGCGAATTCTGGGGATACAAGTTTCCTTTATTCATTAAAAGTCCCAGTACACAGTTCGAGCTAGGTAAAGACTTGGATCGGATAAAATATATCTTACAGATCTAATAGATCGAAGCTTCTAGCTTCCTTTTAGTTCAGAGCCCCGACAAGAATCAACTATTCTGGAAATTTGACAGCGGTCGGAGGAGAAGAAAGTGATGAAGCAGAAGCCCAAGCTTAAGCCTATATCTGGATTGTGCACAGTGTTTCCTGGCTGGGTCATCATAAGTTCCCATGTGAAGGCTATTATCATGTGTCCTCCTGTTGTAGTGCTACTCATTTCTTGGAGGACTTTTCTTACAGGCGTGCAGAGCATAATGATTGCGAGGCTGTGTTTGAAGGAGCTCCTCTTGAGTTATATGGAGTATTGTGTCCGGGCTAACGGGCTCTTACCCAGTCTTGTGCTTCCTCAGGTGCATTAAACATAAAACTGCTTAAGAGTTAGAGATAAGAAGATGTCTTAATTTGTAGTGGGTGTTTAAACCTTAGAGATCTTTGATTAGTTTGTATGTGCACGGATCAGATCAGGTAGATCTGTGCAGATATACAGTTGCATGCTTGTTTGTTTGTATGGTTTTCTGTTTCCTTGATTGGAGCTCAGATTCAAACGTCTAGCTGAAGTCCAGGGACAAATGAGATATTTTTCTCTGTTTGTTTACTTTCATCACACTTAGAAATTAGCTATGCAAGTACTCTCTCTTGATTTTATGCAGGGAGATCTCAGGACTTCCATAGAGTCGAGAGAGTGAGATTGCACTGCGGGGAATCAAGTGCAGATGGTCCGACTTAAACTTAGGAGTAGTTTTATTACAGATCAATGGTGTACAGGTGATATATTAAGAAGTTCTTTCAAGGTTGCCTTTGGAGAAAATTAATAAACATTATGATGAATCAGTTTGGTTTGTGGATAAATATTCATTGCCTCTGCTTGTAAGAAGATAGTTCTTTGTTATCTGGTTCAGTATCATGTTCTCTGTAATTCATGGCTTCCATATATTGCCTTTTTAGGCCTTTTGTTTAATTCCAATTATCTGCGTGTAGATGTAATTGTTGCTTCGCTAGTTTTAGTTGGTATATATGGCATGAAAAGTACGAGTATAAGTTTTAGACTTTCTCATGAGTGGCAGACAATTTTTTTAAGTTGGTTGGGCGTGTTGGAGATAAAGAATCAGACCGGAACAGTAAAAGGAGTCTACAGAAAGCCCTGTTACAAAAGCGTTGGTAGTTCAGTGATATTGTAAATGGGAGGTTCTAAGGTAGACTAGAAACCCCAAGCATAAAAAATGCTAAAACAAATCAGATTCAAACAACAAAACCGAGCTTATCACAAAGCTCGATCACAAGAAGTTTGCATTGAATTCATTTAGAATTCAGTCTAACTATTGATCTCGAAGATGGGTAAACGATGCAATGGGTTTTTAGGTCTGAGGCCTCTTCCTACGTAGTTGAGTGAAAATACTGTTTTGACATATATGCATGATAGACCTTGCTGTCCGCGAAGCACAGAGTTTATGTTCTACAAAATCTCAAGAAAAACTTCCCTAACAATTTAACTAGTATTTCCTTGGAATTCACTTATATGATATCTGTTATTGTTGCTGTAATGTATGAGGATCAACTAATCTGAAATTGAATCACTAGTATCTTATGTTCTAGCTAATAAAGTTAAAGACACGATGATGGACTAATTGAATATAATCTCTTTGCTAGAATTTTGAGACTAATTAAAGTATCATCTCTGCTAGATCTCTGCCTTTTTAGCTGAAGGGGAGAAGGGTATGGTAGATAGAGAGGTGAGAAGAGGGAGAAGGGAAGGAGAGAGGGTGCTCTATAAATAGGGAGGATATTCTTCATATTGCTATTATCAAATAGGAAGATAAAAGATTAAATCTTATCATTTTTGAATATATGTTTTTAACAATTTCAAATGGATGACAAATTGAGAAAGACATGTATATAAGAAAATATATAGATCTTTTCAACATTGGAAGATACTAATTAAAAATATTAAAAAAAAAATTACACATAACTTATGTTAGAGAAAACCCAACATCAAGTTAACAACTCATTTTGTAGAGAGAAAATCCTCTACATTCTAGTATCACAAAGGTTGAATTATATAAGAATAATTGCCTCCACTGAATCAACTAGTTCACACACAAAAAAGGAGCTTTTGACATACCTACAACACTATTCTTTCTGTAAATATATTTATACAAACAATTGTACCAATAAAAATAATGGACTATAACCACCACATACTGAGAGCCAATCCTTTAAAATTGGTGAAGTAATGCAATGATCTTCCTTGAGTCTTCTACACATGAAAAAATAAAAAACTAACAACCAAATAAGAATACCAAATAACAAAAATAATTTCAATTTCAATTTTTAACTTCATTATGATAGGCTCATCGGTTTTGCTAAGGGATGGAATATCATCCACCAAATCCATATGAGAGTTGAGAAAGAAAAAATGAAGAAATTTTAACTTTGTGAAATTTATGGAGAGGTTTTTCTTGTGAGGTTCTAACCAAGATGTGGAGGTTAGTTATCTATTTTCATATTTAGACCTCCAACCACTAGGCTTTTTCTTCAAGTGTTACCTTAGGAATAAATCTTCAGAAATAGGCCAATGGATTTTCCTTTGCCACCTTCCCTTAGGTAGATATTAAGAGCCATCTCCAAACCTCAAATACTAATACTTTTCACTACATTATATTCTAGAGTCAATTTTATGGTAATCCATTTCCCCACATGCCATTCATCATAGTTTTCTTGGTACATTCAATCCTCAAACCATAATACTTTGCACTATATTATTGTTTGGGTTTGCATTTTCAAACTTATTCTTACCTACACACCTTAATGTAAGAGCTATGAAGTATCCATAATCCCTAAGTCTTGATATTTTTCCTTGTATATCCTTTTGAAGTTATAGATGCAAATATACTTTTTTTACTAGTTTATGTATGCATTACGAGTTACTCTTGTTCCCTCAACCTTGATGTCTTATTCTTATACTTGTTTTAGGGTTGTATTTATAGTCATGCTTCTTCAGGTTTTCATTTAAGCATAAGACATGATGTTTTCACAACTTATAAAATTTGATTCGTTATCTTTTGAATCCACAAAGCTATGTCTAAAATTTCTAATTTTTAGGAACTCATTAATATGATGCCAAGAAAGTGTTAAAGTATCTAAAGCCTATCTAATCTCTAATCCATGAAGGTCATGTTAGAGGTTCTCCAATTTATAGAACCTTTAAAATCTTGACAACTTACTAAAAAGGAAATATTATAATAGTTTTCAATGAGTTACAATGTTCTCCAATTCTCTAAAATATTGAAAAGTTTTAGAAGTTAGCCAGATCACTAAATCATTGACAAAGCAAAGGTGGTAAGTTCTACAATTTGACAAATCACGTAGATGCCACCAAGGTTCTGAAATTCTCAAAATCACTACCAAGCAAGGATGTAGAGGTTCTTAAGTTCTTGGAACTTGTGAATCACCACCTAGGGTTTTTAATTGTCTAGAATTGCTAAAAAAATCTAGACCTTCATTGAAACCCCACAACTTATAAAGAAACCTAATATTCATAAAAGATACATTTAGTCAAAGATGATGGATTTATTTTGGATTTTGTAGGAATTTGAGTAGGAAAAGATTATTTCTACAATGCATGAAGGAAGCATTACTATGGTAGGTACCAATTTATTTCCAAGAGAATAAAAACATATCTATTACTAAATTTTACCTATGCAACTGCTAGAAGACTTATCCCCACATATAAAAGGAATTTTCCACAACCCAAAATTTAAATTTCATTCTTTTCACACCAAAATAAAAAGGGAATCTATTCTATGATCAATACAATGAAATACTTTAGCTACCAAATGGATTTTTCGACTATCTAGGTTGTTCAACTACATATATTCCATAGGATTATTCCATACCCTACACATTGCCTTACTAGAGCCATTCACCATGATTTCATCCTCACCAAACCTATACCCTTGATTAGAAAGATTAATCTAATCCATTAGTTCTTGCTAAAGATGTTATCTTCCTTTATAAATCCAATGTATTTCTCTTTGTAAAGGGTTGGATCTCATTTCTTTGACCAAGGATTATTGGATATTTTTTGAAGTTAATGGTCTATAATTTTCTCCCATTTAAATTGTTTTTATTGATACTAGTGGAACTTATAAAACTTCATTTATGTTCATGTTTACTTCATGTTTTTGAAGCATTTAGCTAGATTTTTTTAGTGTGGATATGAGTATAATGAGTATTGTCAAGTCTTCTATTTGTACCAATTGTAAGTTATGTTGCATGGTTAATTTAAAAATTTCCCTTCATTGTTGTAGAGTCTTGTTAAAATATGCTAATATTTTTTGTTTAATAAATCTTTATAGTATTAATTTCCTCTAAAGATAAAAATTCTCTTATGATACTATGATTTATTTATCAAGTAATAAATATAAAAATATTGATTTATCTACTTAAACATTCACATATTATAATGAGAGCTCCAAACCTAATATATATATCTAAGTCCTTTTCTCTCTTACTCTTTCTTTTGTACCATTTTACAATCTTTAGATAGTTTATGAACCAACATATCTAAATTAAACATCCGAGGAATAAAATTATTTATGGTAGAAGAAGCATATTCAAATTAGTGTTAGGGTTGATTGGTGTGATGTATCTCACCAATAGATTGGCACATGATTAGTAGAGAGTGAGTTTAGGGTTAAGACAATTATGAGTCTATTTATCTTTTATATCTAATCCTCTTTCTAGTATTCTATCAAATAATCATGTTAGTCCTTGATCACATCATTACAAAGTACCAAAAAATACACTTTTAAAAATTGCAAAAAATAGTTATTGTATGATTCTAAATGGAGGCCTACAAGTTCTCCAGATGAGAGCTGCTCAACAACACCTATGCAAATTTAAATTTTTTTCTAAAAATTCTAGAAATGAAAATAAAAAATTGTTTGCACCATTACGAAGCTCGTTAAATTTTTTCCCAAATAAAAAATTTCTCATAAAAAAGGAGCATATATGTCTAAGAATGCAACCTATAAAGTTAGAGTTTCATAACAAAACTATAATCTATAGTTGGAGCTGATAGTGGGTCAGTACAATATCATGGGGGTCCAAACTAGGCCCTTAAGTGGAAATGAAAATTCAGAAAAACAGATTTAGACAACTTGAGACAAGAATTTGAATAGGTTATTAACATAACTTAAAAAATATGTAAGAACAAAATTTGTAAAAAAATTAATGCAATTTCTAAGATACTAGTCATTTTTTGGAAAAAAGTAAATCTATTTGGTGAAAATTTGAAATTCAACATAGTATTTACTTAATTTTTAGAAAAATAATAAAAAGAAGGTGTACATCTGACCAACCTAAGTACTAATTTTTTTTTTTTTTTAACTTTTAGTATAAGTAGAGGATACATGCCTAGATGTGCCACATTTGTTTTGTAATTGTTTTGCAAGTAAATAATTAGTTATGAATTTTTTATTGAAACTTTTAAAAAATATTAAAACTTGTTTGTCTAACCACCATAACTTGATAAAAAATTTATGAAATATAATATTTTTTTATCCTATAGTATGGGAAGATAGAATTTATTACATCTTTCGGATTTAAATTTTTTGAAATCATTTGAGAATTATAGATGTTTTCCAATCAGCCTATCAATCAAGACTTTAGTCATAATGCATGTAGAAAATCAATAATAATTATCTATTAAATTAAAAATAAGGCATATCTTATATTTGTGGAAAATTAATAATTTTCTCAATAAACCCTTTTCATTTGATCAAATTTGGATTAAAAAGAGTCGTCAGCCACAAGGGCAAACTTTGGAAAACTAAGGAAAATTTATACACATTTTTGTAGTTGACATTCTAGGTATGACACCCCCTAGCCAAATCCCAATGCAACCCCAAGGGAAATTTTGAGGCTGTAGATTTTATCAAACAAAATAGATACCCATTTGAAATAGATATCTATTTAAAATGGATATCCGTTCAGAACAAATATCCATTTGTAGTGGATATTCATTATATTTAGTGTTTTTAAAATATTTTTTATTATTAATGTATAATAAATATGAAATATATTAATGGTGGGTGGTTGGGAGGGTCTCTCCACATCAAGGATGTAGAGAGATCACGACTATCAACACTTTGGTCGTAGCAAGAAAATTTGGCTTAGGTGGTAGGATGGATGGAAATTCGCTCTAAGGACAAAGGTGGTTGTTGCCATATTGGCAGTCATACCACGTATAAGGCACCGAAGTTTTGCTAGCATGTATGGACGTTGAAAATTATGCTTTGTGGGTGATTTTGTAATGATGGTGAGAAGGGTGCAATGGGATTTAGTACAAAAAACCTAGCCTCATCATCAGTGTAGTGATGATAAAGCAAGGCATTTTACAAAGCCCAAAATATGGATGTATGTGCCTTCATTTCGTTCTCATCCTTGGGAGTTGATGAAAGGACACGTTTGTGCAAATTGGAGGATTTGATGGGTTGGTAGAGGTAGTTCATGGCACAACACAAATAATACCTGACACTTCCATTTATAATTGAAGTGACCTCCACCTCCACAAGATTTATATAATTGTTTGTTTCGTGTTTCATTCCACATATTTGATCTACACAAATCTGGAGTGGGTTTGGTTTCTGCTAACAATGGGAGAGAGATCCAAGTTCATGGTTAGGATGTCAAAAGAAACTCTAAACAATATTGGGGCCAACACCCGAATTCAGCTAGATACTTTGATGAGGGAGATAGCGTTCCATGGGGAAGTGACAGAGTAGCAGCTGAAGAGAATTATGAAGAAATATATCTTGCTCATCCTAGCTATGGTGAAAATGGTGTTCAACAAAGGTTTCATCTAGAATAGTGAAAAGAAATGGGTTGGGACTCACATAACATCCAGATTCTTGGTGACCTTGTTGGAGATTCAGATGAAAAAGAAGGATGTAGAGGAATTGATTCAACAACTCTTTGTGGCTGAGCAGTTGGAGGGTTTGGAGGAATTCCTCATTGTTTCTATTTTTAGGATGGGGGTGCCATCGCCTAAAGATTTTCCAACCTTTTACAAGCCCGAGAGGTGGTGAAATACTACCCCTTCATTCTCGACCTAAAGGAGATGACTCTGGTAGAGTATGAGCAAGTAGATATGTTGGGGGTGGACTATTTACTACAGGTTTTCAAGATTGATCACTTCTTCAGCTGGTTTGTGGTTCCTAACTTCCAAGTGTTTGTTGTTGCCAATGAGTTCCTAAAGTGTCGGGGTTTTGGTATTTTAATGTTGTTTCTTGTAATTTCGACATGGCTGATAGCTATTTTTAGGTGCTAGGCTCTAAACTGGTGGGTTTTTGAATTCTTATGCCCACTTTTTGTATATTGTTCCTTGACCCTACATGGTCTATATCGAGGTAGGTTGGCTGGTCAATGTGGGGTGGTTCCTAGTTCTCCAATGGTGAAGGCTTTATAATATTTTTTTGACATTGTAGACATGGAAAATCTACAAATTCATTTTGACACACTTGATCCCGTTTACTAACAACATTTCTTCCCAAATCATACTCTCAACATTTCATCATATCCTGTCTCTTAATGTAATGAATCATTATTCATTAAATTAAGTCTTCCTCCTCCAGTGATTAAATTAATCAGTTTAATTTAATTAACCTTATGTTTCTGTTTAATTAAATAAATCATATTATTTGATTAAAATCTCTAAAGTCCTCTTATTAAATTAAATAAATTAAACCTTATTTGATTTAATCTAACATATTCATCTTTGGTTAAATAAATCAAAATTATTTATTTAGTTAATCAATTCCTCTCAATTCTGATTTAAATTAATTTATCAATTTAAGTCTAAATTGTCACATCTCCTAATCTCTCATTAAATTGATCAAATCCTTGATTAAGTTAATCCTTCTCACTAAAATCCTCTAGAGAATGCAACTTGCACAATAAATCAATTACTTTGATTTATTTAATTCTCTATTTTCCCTCACATAGTATCAAAAGGGAATATTCCCTCATTTGAATTCCAAAAGTCCAAGTTGACTTGTACATGCAACAAGGCATTCACTCCTCTTACATGTCCTTGTGCATTGAGCCAAGTGGCATTTATTTAATTCCTTTTTCCCTCTCTCATGTCATTTCTCAAATTTGAAATTCCACCTAATTGCATTTATTGGCACTTCGGCCAAAATGTGCACAACCATCAGCCATTCACATCTTGACAAGTGGCACTTGGCCATTTGATGTTGAATAATCCCACATTGCTCTATTTCACTCTCTCTTCCATTTTAGAAATCTATAAATTGGAGGCTTCTCTCCTCATTTGATCATCCACAATTTTGAGTAAACTTACTATACTCAAATTCATTATCCACAATTCAAGCAAGTATACTGTACTTCATTTCATCCACAACTTTGAGTAAATTTACTATGCTCAAATTCATCTTCATTCCACATTTTTCATGCAAGGTTATTCTCTTCATTTGAGAATTAATCTTACTCATAACATCATTCAGCTTGTTCAAGGATTGGGAAAGGGTTGCATCCTACATGACAGAGTGGCACCAATCCACTATGAGATAGGGTTAATCATGTTTTGCATATGCTTTTATTTAGCTTGCATTGTTTTCCTTAGTTGCATTGTTTAACATGGTAAATATTTCATAGGGATGTCTAAGTTTGCTGATTTAAACTAACTTTCGTGCTAACAACATGAAACTGTTTAAGTCTCTCTTGCAGATTTTAGCATCTACAGACATATTGTGAACCCTGATTTCATACCTACACAAATAAGGCAAACAAGCACAATATTAGATCAAATGCAAGGTAAAACAAGGATTCCCCATGAAATCCATTTATAAAACTTAAAATAGAAAAATGAAGAAAAGATGAACAAAGAAAGCAATGAAATCCTAATTAAGTATGCAAAATCTTGATCCCATGGGGGAGTTGGTGCCAATTGATGTGTCAAAATCAGCCCTTTCCCAACTCCTTTGTAATATTTGGTGATTTGATCCACTTTGTTGATGAAGAACAAGAGAGTTCTTGAGAAAACCTGCAATAACCTAGCTAAGATCTTGCATTGAGGATGAAGTTGAGTAGAGTAAGTTTACTCAAGTTGTGGATGTTAGAATGAGAGGAAGAGTCTCTCATTTATAAATTTCAAATTGGAAGAATGAGTGCAATTGAGCAATGTGGGATCATTCAACACCCAATGGCCAAGTGCCACTTGTCAAGATGTGAATGGTTGAGGAATGAGCACATTTTGGTCAATGTGCATGATAAATGCCATGAGATTCAAATTTGAAATTTGAATGTGACATGTGAGAGGGAAAGAGAAATGAAGTTAATGTCACTTGGCTCAATGCAAAGGACATGTAAGAGGTCTTAAATGCCTTGTTGGAAGGACCAAGCCCATTTGAATTCAAATTTGAGGGAATATTCCCTTTTTCTGCCATGTGAGGGAAAATAGAGATTTAATAAATGAATTAAATCTATTTTCATGTGCAAGTTGCATTCTCTAGAAAATTTTAGTGAGAGGGATTAACTTAATCAAGGTTTTTATTAATTTAATGAAGAATTAGATGATTTGACAATTTTGACTCAAATAGATGAATTAATTTAAATCGGAATTGAGAGGAAATGATTTATTAAATAAATGATTTGATTTATTTAACTTAAAGTAGAATATGTTAGATTAAATCAGATAAGGTTTTAATTTATTTAATATAATAAGGGGACTTTAGAGATTTTAATCAAATAAAATGATTTATTTAATTAAACAGGGATGTAAGATTAATTAAATTAAATTGATTAATTTAATCATTGAAAGAGGAAGACTTAATTAAATGAATAATGATTCATTAGATTAAGAGACAAAATATGATGAAATGTTGAAAGTATGATTCAGGAAGAAATGTTGTTAGTAATCAGGATCAAGTGTGCCAAACCGAATTTGCACATTTTCCATGTTTACATTTTTCCCCTTTTTGAAGCAATGTACTTGTTGCATTGATTCAAAGAATAAACTGTTGTGATCAAAGTTCAAAAATTTATCAATTTTTCAGATGCCCTACTGTTGCCTTAGCGAAAGGATTATGCTGGTATACTGCCCCCTCGAGAGATTGAGCGGAAATATATGATTTTCCGATCTGATCACGATCAAATGCAAGAGGAGTGGTTCTATTGATCAGAGGACGAAAGGTAATTCTTTGATGTAGACAATTCTAATGATATATAGACATTCATTGGCCATGGGTAGCCTCGTGTATATTTTGATACAGCACACCGATTTTAGATAGAAATGTTAGTAAAGATAGAAGAATAAGAAGAATAAGATGGATGGAAGGAGGATCCACATAAGTTCACATTATGAAAGATGATGATGATGATTTGCTTACCAGGAGGGGATTTTCAAAGGGCCAATTACTTTATGTTTGATAGCACACATAGGTACGATGCATCAAGGTATAAAGGACCAGGATGGCGTTGTACCTAGTGTGATGGACTTTGACTCATCAATCAGATAGGAGTATTCCTGTTCACAATTAGCATACAGAAACCTTGCTAGGATAGACCTAACAAAGCAAGTATTCACCAAGTTATTTTACAACATACAACAAGCACAATAGATAAATAAGATAATGATCATTGCCCCATTCTTTTCTCTCTAAACCTGTTTTGTTTAGGCATCATCGAGAGGTCTTTGGAATTGGCATAAAATAAGATAAGTCAAAAAGACCAAGATAAAATAAACAAACAAGCCAATGTTCTTCATACCACTAGCCAAGGCTAAACTACCGGGGGGTATGTGACGCTTATGTCCATCACAGGAAAGCTTCATCCTAGGACATGTTGTGATCAAGGTTTTGATGGGACTGATTTGAATGATAAGCTATTGATACTCTGAGTTAATCAACTTGCTTGCTTACTGACTTAGGCTTTCAAGACTTTGACGATTTAGGTGTTCACTTTTGAACCTGCTAGACTTGCTTTTGACTAACTTACCAAAGGGTGAAGGTGAGGATTGATTTTATTATGAGTGATGATAATCGCGGGTGAAAGCGAGATGAAATGGATGCACCATTTTGGATTTTCAGATATTTTGAGGTTGTTTTTGATATTTTCAAAATTTTCAATGTTTCTGGTATTTTCAAGATTTATGATGAAGACACTCACTTAAAGACCTATCCTAGGGGTCTCAGGAGCTGATCCATAGATTAGCCTTGCCTACGTTATACACACAGAGACCACGTAGTTTGACTGACAACAGAATGAATTGATGATAAGATGGAAAAACGGATTTCCATTTTATTGCTTAAAGGACTGACCTAAGATGTAGACTAGATGGGCAAACGGATTGCCATTTTATTGCTAAAAGTACTGACCTAAGATGTAGACTAGATGGGAAAACGTAATGCCAATTCGATGAATGCCTAAAGGACTGACCTTATTGTCTCGGGGGATGATCAAAGATTAACCTTGCCTACGTTCAAGCTCAGAGACGACATAGTTTGACAAAATGACTCTATTTTTTGAAGCCTTTTTGACATTTTTCTAATGTTTTTGGATTTTTTTATTGATTTTGACGATTTGGATATGGATATGCATGACGATATCAGTTCTCTGTTATGGTATTTTGTTGAAAACCAAGCTTAATGCTGATCAATCGGATTGGTGGATTGATAGTTTGACTAAGTGTGTTGAGTCAAACAAAAGTGATAATGCACTTGTAAACAATAGGAAGTTGTGTTATTCTAGAGTAAACTCGTACATAAGGGGGTGGTTTGACTAAGTGTGTTAAGTCAAACAAGATGATAATGCACTTGTAAACTCTAGGAAGTTGTGTTATCCTAGTGTAAACTTGTACACAAGAGGGTGGTTTGACTAAGTTTGTTAAGTCAAACAAGGTGATAATTGATTGGATTCGATTGATTAGGATTTTGAGGCTTGATTTAGAACAAAATTGTTTTGATGATTTTGATGTGACGCTGACGTGCACATTAGATGCAACTGATATGGATTGTTCAGATTGATGTTCAATGAAAGATAAAGCTTGATAAGGAACATTTTCCTATCAAAATATCCCATGGGCTAGTGATTTGGATTGATGCTCACAAATTCTTTAACCAATTTGATTTCACATTTTCCAATGTTTGGATCACCACATAAGTTGGATGGAGGATATAGATCAATATTTATTCCTAAAGCAAGATGCAAATATCTGCCTCCATTGTCTAGCAATGTTTGAACGACCATGGGTGGATTCTTGAATAGGTGTATGGATAGATATGGTAAGCATGCAAATAATGCCAAGGATTATCTTGTGACAAGATAAGGTGTTCGAACATAGGAATGCTCATTCAAATAATGCTTCAAGGCTCAGATAACGTTTGGATTGGATAGGATCAATGAAAATGACCCATGTTAAGATGTCTACCATAAGCAAGTGTAAAGTGTGCACCAAATTTTTCCAAAGATCAAGATAACTTGGAGTATGGATGCTGATGGATGAAAATGGATTGGATAAATGGTTCAGGGATGAACAGATTTATTATGGAGGGGATGAGATGCTTTCAATTGAACTGGCATACATAGATGCTCGATTCTACACATGATGCCTATTTTCCAGGTTTTCATCATGGTACTTGTCCAAATCGCCACCGAAGTGGTTTTCACTACAGGACGATTTTTTTCTTTACTGTTTTCAATCCTTTTTTTGATTTTTTTTTTGGATTTTGGATTTTTTGATTTTTTTGTATTTTCTGAGAGATTTTAAGCTCATACTGAACCACCTAGTGGTGTTGATGTAGATTCTTCTATCATAATGTGCCATCAATATCCTTCTTGAAGAAGCTGCTTTGCCAAGATACGTGCACTTGAATGCAACTTTTCAGATCCCTGATCTGCTTTGCTGATATCGAAGTTAACTCTGTCTTTGTGCACACATCGTGATAGAGTGCCTTTTGAATCATTATGATGAAGGGTCACTTCCAATACATGGTCAATGTGAGAACTGGATATCATGCGTGGAGGAGTGGATGGAAGAGTGTGTTTAGGAATAAAATATGGATTGGTTGATAGTTTGGAACCTTTGGCTCCCCAAACTTGGGAAGATGAGCAATGATGGGTGGATATAGAAGTGTGCATGGAGTTAGGACCAACTGCTTGATACACTTTGTATGTCACTTGAGAAGCCTGATTTTTCCTTTGTGGACATCTTGGATGGATCCTTTTCCCTTTTTGATTTTTCCCCATAGTTTCCTTGACTGATGGAGTTTCATAGGGATAATGTTTCTTTGTAGTTTTTGGTATCCATGTGTATTTGACTTGTCCATTATGCTTCTTGACTTCTTTCTCTTTGATAATGTTCTTCATGCTTTGATTCAAATCCTTTTGATGTTGGTTCACTTCATGGATGGGGTGATGGGTGGATGAAGGTTCGTGACATGGCGGATTGTAGTATTGGCATTGGTTTCATCATAAGGTTTCTTCGTGCTCCCTATGTTGACATTTGCTCAAGACGAAGTTGTCCCCAATTTTGTGGAAGTATTACTTATATGTTGAGATCCCTTGATTGTTGAATAACCAAGACCTTGATGCTTAGGATTGCCAACAATCTACACTAGTTCTAGGATACCCTATTCATGTAGGCGTAATCCTCTGCCTTGATAATTCATCTGCTGAAAATTTTTATTTGCCATAGGATATGATTTACCTTGGAAAAAAGGTGTTGCTCTTTCTCTTTTCTGTGGTGGTTCTTCAAAAGTGTCAGCTTCTTTATTAATGAGATAAATTGCTCTAAGAAAGGTAAGTGATCCAATTTTATAAGTGATAGGATCCTCCACATGTGGGATAAATTCCTGATTGACCTCTTTAGCTTGATCTTGTGAGATATCCGATTGTAATGCTTCTTCAAGGAGTGTTGATGATTCACTATCCACATAAAATTCTTCCTCATGATTCATTCTTGATATGCTTTCACATGATGTTTTTGATTCACAACTTTTGTAGAAGCCTTCTTCATGACCTATTTCTGATATGTCTCTGCATTTCTCTATACCTTGACCATGTGTATAAATGTTAAGAGTAAGAGACTCTTGTTCCTTGGTAATGATGTCAAGAGTATGAGACTCTTTTTTTGAATGAAGTTCATCTACGTGTCCATACAAAGAAAGCATCTTATGGGTATATGGAGGAGTATGTGCTATATGGATATGATCTTTATTTGTGACATCTTGTAGGAGAGTGGCCATCACCTCATTGTAGTATCTTGGATATAAAAATTCTTGATCTTGATTAATGTCGGAATTGCTTTCAACATGCTTTGGATCAAGTTCTTGACATGGGTCAATTTCAAAGGATGGATTGCTTTCAAAGGGTTCTTGGACATCATCATAAGGCATTGGAAGTTGCTCAATATCCTCTTGATCTTTGAGTGGACTTGGATCAAATGGTGAGTTGAGAATTTCTTCAATATTTGTAACCATGAGGTCAAAGGATATCAATATGTCTTGGAAAGGTCCATTTCTAGACTTTGGTGGAAGATGTTGATCATGCTTTGGAATAAATTCTTGAGATACGTCCTCTAACTCATTATGTGATATAGAGACATTTTCAACATGATCATTGGTTGAAGGATCTTGATCATCATTTTTAACGATTGTGATGGGAATTTGTTGCAAGCTCTGCAATGGGAGTAAGGCCTACGTTTTCTGCTGAGCCAACAATGCTTTTTGTTGGTCGTGTTGTTGTTGTTCCAACAAAGCTTGTTGTTGGTCTTGTTTCTGCTGTGCCAAAAAAGCTTGTTGTTGGTCTAGCTATTGTTGTGCCAACAAAGCTTTTTTTTGGGCTCCTTATTGTGCTACTTGTTGATGGAATTTTTCATGGATTTCTTGCAATAGTGCCTAGAATTATGCTTGTGCCTATTGAGCCTTGTGTTGGGCTTTAGCTTGAGCTTGTGCTTGTGTCGCTTGCGTAACTTGTGTGGCTTGTGCAACTTGTTGGTTTCAAAGCATCTTTTGATGAGCGGCTTGTTGAGCAACTTGCAACATGATGGAGAATGAATTTTTCATGTTGTTTTTTGGTGGTGGTGGCGGTGGATGGGGAATGGTGTTGATTGTTGGGTTGCTTGAATGGTTGCCATCTGTTGTTGTGATATCGATGGAAAAATGGGAGGATTTGATATGATGCTTTGATTTATGAAGGGGGTGTTGGTCAGATTTAGTTGATTGATGGTTGGTAAAGGGGGAAGGCTCATGCCTTGATTGTTTGGTTGATAGATTTGTAACTTTTGGTTTTGACTTAAATCTACCATAGGAAAAGATGTTCCAAAATTTAGATTAGGCATGCTCACATTTGTACCATTGATGTTTGGAGGAGACAATGATCCCATGTATGGATTGTACAAATGCAAGTTTTGAAAATCAATTGGCATTGTCAGGCTTGGATAGTTTGGTTGAATTGGATTACTCATGATGGATGAATCAAGTTTATATTCCATGTTCTTCTTGTGTTTTGACCTTGATGACCTCTAAGGGGTTGAGGACCAATGATGAGATGAAGGATGAAAGGGTTGAATGATATGGGTGTTTAAACTTTTAGGAACTTTGGATCAATGCTAGACCTTAAGACTTGATTTGATTCGATTATGAGGATAGTCTGACTAGGTGTGTTAAGCCAAACAAGATGATGGTAAACTTGTAAACCCTAGGAAGTTGTGTTATCCTAGGGAAAACTCGCATAAGAGAATGAATTGGCTAAGTGTGTTAAGCCAAATGAGGTGATGTTGAACTTATAAACCTTAGGGAGTTGTGTTATCCTAGAGGTAAATTCGCTCAAGAGGATTGATAATTTGACTAGGTGTGTTAAGTCAAATAAGGTGATGTTGAAATTCCAAAAGTCTAGCATAAACGATGTTTCCAAGGTTCCAAAAGTTGTTGGTGAAATGGAATTTGATTGATGTTTGAGAGATGGGTGAAGTGATGATTTTGATCCTAGATGACCCTATGAGGACTTAATTACAAGACCAAGGTAAAGAAGAACATACTTTTCCCTAGGAGTAATTCAAACCAAAAGACCAATGTTTGCATGAAAACCATAAGACTCAAAAGAGAACAAGCACATATGTGGTTCAATTGTTTGTTTATCTTGCTTAGATTCGGTTCTTTTTACCACAAACACTTTCTTGATTATGTTTTTCAAACTAAATGTCCAATATCCTAATTTTCTTTCATCCCACAAAGTGCATTATATGGAAATCAAGGAAAATCAAGGCAAAGTTTTCCTAGTGTTTAACCTTGGTGAAAACAAATGATGATAAAATCCAAGCACTTAGAAACCTCTAAGGATATGATCCCTAGGGAAAGAAGCAGTACTTAGATTTGTCAAAGGATATTTATTTCCTTCAAGGGGTTTGAAATTTCAAAGCTTTGTGAATGATTGTTTCTTAATGTTTTAGAACAAAGCAAAGTGTCTCAATAGCATGCACAACCTTGGCTGAAAAGACATTAATTGTTGGGTTCCCACTTGGATAAATCTTGTTGCACATATTCTGTGTGGATGACTAGATGTTTGAACACACTGGATCCCCTCCATGGTACACACTTCTCAAGTTAGCCAAGCATCAGTACCCATGAATCTCCCATGGCATACTTTGCATCTCTACAACAAAACCGCATGTATAACATGGGATGGCTTCAAAGGACATGACCTTTTGCACCAACAAATAGATAGGATTTGGCCTTTTCTAAACAAGAGGTTTTAATTTGGGCATTATGTTCATGAGGGACTATCCATGTGGCGAGAGGCCATTGCTGCCCTTCTCGTCGGAATAATCCACATGATTCTTGAACTTTCCTCAACAATCCACACTTATATACCGGTTGGAAGTCACTTGGCTTTAGCGTGTTTCTGGTTGGGTCGTTCCCTTGGGTGAGTACTTTTTCCCACAAGGCAGGCCCGCTATGATAAACAATAGCAAGCTAGCATATCCCGTAGTTCAATCAACCTTCATTGAAAAACAAAGGGAGAACACTCACAATATACTATGCTCACACTCGCATGTTTGGTTCAATTTTAACTCCAAAAAATGAAATGTGGAGGCAATTATTTTATTCAACTTAAGATCACCAAAAGAAGCTTTTGATTCTCAAGATCGTCGTGAGGCGCGAGAGAAGCGTATACGCCTTTTTGATTATATTAACTTGAATAAATAATTACAAGACAAAATAGCACTTGTTCATTTTAATCCCACAAAGAAAAATGAATTCTTTTTAAAGCACCAATTCAAATGTGGAAGTTTCCTTGTTCATTTTTTTAAACCTTTAAACAAAATCTAGTATGTTGTTCCTAAGGTTCTTTTGAGCCTTTTGCAAAATTTTGGAAAAAAAATTTGCTTGTTCTTTTTAAAACCCAAAGAAAATTTAGTGTTTCTAAGGAAAATGACATTAACAAATTTCTCTTAAACAAGAATCTAAAATCCTTAAAGAGTGTTGAAGAACACTTTAGTGCTTAAAAATACTTTGTGCATAATGAACATGGTGTCATAATGAATCTCCTACTTTATTTGGAAAAGGAAATTTTCTTGTTCATTTTAAACCGAAAATAAATCTAGTGTTTCTAAGGCAAATGATATTAACAAATTTCTCTTAAAGAAGAATCTAAAATCCTTAAAGAGTGTTGAAGAACACTTTAGTGTTTAAAAAAAATTTGGGTATGATGACCATGATGTCATGATGAACTTCTTCCTTTGCTTGTTTCCTTGCTCCAACCTGCAAAATGACAGAAAACCAAAGAGCAAAAAGACAACAAACAAGGTCAAGAATTAGAAAATCCAAAATTAAAAATGCATATACCAAATTTCAAACTTGATTGTTTTCCATGGCACAATTTGTAAAAAGCGATGCTATATAGCGTCGTGCGTTTGACTGTGAGCGACACTCTATAGGAATAGAGATCGAATATGCAGTGCAATATGGTCAAGTGGTGTAGTTTGTAAAGGGGCTAGGTTTACAAATTTAAAATTTTACAGGCGAGAAAGCAGAAGCAGCATGATTTGGAAAAAAAGTGGTGCAATATGGCACGGTAGAGATGAAAGTGGCACGGTATAGTGCCACGAAGATGAAAGTGGTGCGGTTAAGAATTTTGAAATTGACAGGCGGGAAAAGAAGAAGCAATGCAGTTTAGAAATTTGCGTGGTTCGATATAGCACCACACCTCTGAAAGCGGTGTGGTATTGTGCCACGCCTATGAAAGCAGCACAATATAACGTCACGAGACTATTTCCCTGTGACCTGAAAAGAGAGTTAGAAAAATGCAAAAATTTTGAAAAACGTGATTAAATTCTTGAGCAAGCCCTCCTTCTAGCGCCAAAATGTGAAACCTAATTTCATACCTATACAAATAAGGCAAACAAGCACAATATTAGATCAAATTCAAGGTAAAACAAGGATTCACCTTGAAATCCATTTACAAAACTTAATATAGGAAAATGAAGAAAAGATGAACAAAGAAAGCAATGAAATCCTAATTAAGTATGCAAAATCTTGATCCCATGGGGGAGTTGGTGCCAATTGATGTGTCAAAATCAACCCTTTTCCCAACTCCTTTGTAAGCTTTGATGATTTGATCCACTTTGTTGATGAAGAAAAAGATGAGTTCTTGAGAAAACCTGCAATAACCTAGCTAAGATCTTGCATTGAGGATGAAGTTGAGTAGAGTAAGTTTACTCAAGTTAGATTTGATTTTTTTAACTTAAAGATGATTATGTTAGATTAAATCAAATAAGGTTTTAATTTATTTAATTTAATAAGAGAACTTTAGAGATTTTAATCAAATAAAATGATTTATTTAATTAAATAGGGATGTAAGATGAATTAAATTAAATTGATTAATTTAATCATTGAAAGAGTAAGACTTAATTAAATGAATAATGATTCATTAGATTAAGAGAAAAAATATGATGAAATGTTGAAAGTATGATTCGGGAAGAAATGTTGTTAGTAATTAGGATCAAGTGTGTCAAACCAAATTTGCACATTTTCCATGTCTACACATATTAATAAAATACGATATCTTACACATGAAAAAAGTGTTATATATTAATAATAGATAGTATATATTATATATTATATGATATATACTGTATACTATATATAGTAATATATTATATTATATATATTATATATTATATAAATCCAAATGTTGAGAAATAAGGTGAAGTTAATGCAATAAAATATTTTCAAAGATTATGGTTTGGCTATGGTGATTAGTTCAGGGGTAAAGGAGAGCAAATCCTTTCATGATGTGGTGTCGAGGTTTTCTCAACCTTAGTTTGAGCATTCCAAAGTGATTCATTTCTTAAACAATGCCATGCAAAGGGAGGGACCTACTTTGAATGGAGGTCCTCAGATACTTAAAGTGAATGGATTATTTTAGAGAAGCATAGATCATTTGGTGTAAGTGATACTGAACCACAAATTTTAGGGGAAAGATGGCTCTCTTGCACTTCTAAGGTTTTGCACCTAAAAGGAGAGAGATCTTCCGCACCTAAAATCTAGGAGGGTTCATTCATAGGATTGGGGGTAGATGTGATGCGAATGTGTGTGAAATGTGATGCGAAAAACTGAAAATGGAATGATTTACTAATGCTATTCCTAAGAAATGCACAATACTGGAAAACATAATGTTGTATGCAAACATGTACAAAATGATCTAGTAATGTACACTAAACTAAATAGAAGGATAGGAGATAGAATTTGTGCACCTGTAATATGAAGAAGGATCAGATGGAGATCTGGAATGCTGATGAAAATGTTGCAGAATCCAACTGGGACACTTGTACCAATCTAGGCGACCTAGTCCTAGATCTAAGAAAACTAGTCTGGAGATCGTTTCTACCAAATGGGTGTCTAAATATGCAAAAATCATTGAAAGGCATGTCTAGTGGGACTAGGTCACAATTGTTGGTGACTTAGTCCTCTTTTGGATTTCTAGAAATTTGGAAAGGCAAATGGAAGCCCTCGGTCTGCGCTTCGGCTTTTCACAAGTGTCCACTTTTGAAATTATGATTTTCAGGCCTGAATGTGACTTTTGGTGGAATTTTGGACTTTGCAAGTAAGGAGCGGTATTCTACAAGTCTTCAAAGCCTTCAATGATCTTCAATGTACCTAAATCTGCAAGAAAACATGGAGAGAATGAGAAAATGTTGATTGTTAGGGCATGGGGGTTTGCCTTGGTCAAAGACCTTTTAGGTAACTAAACCAAAATGAATAGAAATAATGTACAGTGAAGTATGAACATGAAATAATGGAGTTAGTACCTTTCCATGATGAGAGATCTTGAGTTGTTGCAAAAACCATCCCTTGAATGCTTTAGAAAATATGTCTTGTTGACTTATAATGCTCAAACCCTAGCTTGCTTGAGAAGAAGGAAAGATGAGGAGGATGGAAGAATGAGACTTGAGAGTGTAGAATTAGGGATTAGGGTGAAAATGATGAGATAAACCCTTATTTATACAATTTGTGCCCTAATTTCCCAAAAATAACACCACACAGGCTGACCTTAGGGTTTAGGAGAAAAAATCCCTACAAGAATTATGTTTTAATTTTGAATTTTATGCCACATGGGACTAGGTCACCCAAGGTGGTGACCTATTCCACCTGGGAATTTTTGATTGATTTTCAGGATTTAAGAAGTAATTATTAATGTTTTTCAAGATTGTCTCATGAAACAGACTGAGGTAAGGCATGTAAGTGCATTAAGGGGTTATTATAGCATAAGAAAGGGTTGATTTAGTGATAACAAGCCTATAAATGTGTGAGGATTAGTTACAACACCTTACAACACTTTAGACTAAGGCTTGGAAAGGGGTAAAAAGAGGCTAAAAAAGGTCCAAAATCCATAGGCAAGGGTTCAAATTGGTGAAAAGTGTCAAGGCTACACTTTTTGGCGACACAAATACAACCAAAATATGTGGTGGAAGATGTAATAAACGCACCATGCATTTATTTGTAAATTTATGGGTATTAGGGTATCTCTTCCTTTCTTGAAATTGTGGGCTCGAAGGGTTTGGAATTTGAAGGGTGATACAGAGGTTATGTTAGTTCCCAATAACTACTTCAGGGTATGTGTAGGATCATGATGGGCCAAAAAGTGGTGATATGTAAGTGATATGATGGCCCATGTGGTTGACAACTTTTTTTTACCCAAAATTGATGAAATGAAAAGGGTTTTTAAAGGCGATTCTGAATTTTCCACCAATATAAATTATTCTTTACTTTGAATTTAACAAATAATTATTATTCATTTTCTATAATTTGAATTATGAATAAAGTCTCGATTGATAGGATGATTGAAAAAAATCTATAGCTTTCAAACAATATCACATTTTTTGAATCCAAAACATGTGTCACATTCTATGATTTGCATAGTATAGTATTTTTTAAAAAAAAATCATGAAGTTTTTACCAAATTAAGGTGGTCAAACATATGAGTTTTTATATTTTTTGAAAGTTGTAATAAAAAAATAATAAATAATTATTTACTTGGAAACAAATTAGAAAAAAATATGCATCACATTGGGACATGAGTCCTCTACTTATATCTAAAATCTTATAAAAAAATATTATCATTTTATTGTGGTTAGGGTGGTCAGACAAACACCTACTTATTTTTTCCTTGAAATTTAAGTATTGTTGCATTGAAATTTCAAATGTTCACCAAATCATTTTAAAAATAAAATAAACCTAGTAGTTTACAAACTAAATTTAATTAGTTACATATTCTATTCTTACATATTTTTAAAATAATATAGCTAACTTATTCAATATTTTGTAAAACGTCAAGTTGCTTAACTCCGATTTTTTGAATTTTCATTTCCACTTAAGGGCCTCTTTTTTCCATGATGATCCTACACATACCCTTCATGGTGGTGTTCTCATTTCTGGTAGATCATAATAAGGCCCATGAATGGGGATTCTTAATTTTATAACTAGGTTGGCTTGTTCATTAAGCCTTGGCATGTTGGATTTAACCCAGCTAAGGAGCTCCCTTCAAGGGTTCCAATTTGGGTGCAACTCCTATTGCTCCCATTATAATTTTTGAGAAATGATATCCTACACATGATTGCTCTTTTGTTGGGCAAGCTGATTCATGAGTTTTTCACAACAAAAATTGGATAAGAATGTAAATTCCTTGTGCTTGTATTTGTGTTGAGATTGATTTAAATAACCCTCTTCTAGATTCTTTGAAAATATTTCTTGGACCTGCTTCATGGATTCAATAGCTAGACTATGAAGCCATCCCTTTTCAGTGACAATTTTTTCGTGAGTATGGTCACTTGCAATAGAAACTATGCCTGAAAAATATTCTGGATGGACCTTCATCCAATGGGGTTTTAGCCAATGTTCCTCCTAGTTCAAGGTAGATGATGTACAAGGGGAAAGCTCCTTTGTTGAAAGGTGATGTGTATAAGGATTTTTTTTAATAAGGGCTGAGGTTTGAAAAGTAACTTTAAGGATAGACAGGGTGAGGAGACCTTCAATAGGTTTGAGTCTCTAGAGGACCTAGATAAGTAGGATATGACTTGATTTTTTGATCATTAGAGAAGGCCTAGTGGGTGACAAGAATTTGATGTTCAGGGAGACTGTTAGTTAGAGTTTGTTGCATGGTGATTTTGTTGCTTCATATATGGACACAAATCAGATGCATGAGTCTCTTTGTGTAGGGAAACAACCTAAGAGTAATTAAATGATAGGTAACATGGCTCTAATTCCTAATTTGTATCCATTAGAAATAGGTACCCTAGCTCTAAGAAAAGTTGATAAAGTACAACCCTCATTAGCTATGCAACAAAAGTATATTAGAAAAGGAGGTCCAAATAAGTCTTTTAAAATTGGGTGGAGTAAGGATCGATATAAGTTAAAAGTAATGGGTGAAAATTTAGTGGAATCAAATTTTTGTTAAGACTATTGATTCTCACTTTTCTAACCCTTTATATAGGAGTGAATTTTCACCCCTTAAGAAAATTCCCCTTTAACATACCCTCACCCTAGAAAATCAAATCTAAAGGAGAAATTCCACATCACCCATCCATAATGCATCCACTTGGTGTTTGTCCTATGTGTTGATGAGAGAATATTTATTAGGTATGTGAGCATGATGCATGGATGTCTACATGATGCGCTGCCATCCCTGACAGATTCTCGCATCTGAAGTTGGCAAAGATGTTACCCTCCTGATTGGAATTAATTGTAACATCCTATCAACCAACTAACCCAAAAAAGGCTTATGCTTTCTCATCCCACCTTCAAATTCATTCTATTCACTATCACTTCATATTTTCAAATCTTCTTTGCATTCTTCATAACCTCTTCACATTCTCAAGAAAATTATTCAACATTCTAGCACTCCACTTTGAGCATTTCAGCAACTTGACGCTCCATCAACTCCACATTTCATGTGTGAAGCCACCATAGAAGTTGTGAGCTTGGATTCTTGTGAGACATCCATTCACCATGGTTGTGGCAGTGGTGACTTTTCCAAGTTTGTTGCTTGCATTCTCCCTTCATTGGCCTTGAGAGCCTTTGGGTGGAGGTGGTAATAGTTCATTCCTCTCCTTTGTGATTTGATAGAGTTGTTTAGTCTTTTGTATTGTTCATTGCAGTAATTTCTATCTTATTTATCACATATTCTACTTCATTGCTTTATGGCTATCTATGGAGGTGGAAACACCAAAGTGGGGGTCTAACTGAGGCAGACCCCTATATAGCCCCAACAATTTTTCCTCTTGCTTGTGTGTAGGCGAACATGTGTGTGGAGCTCGTTGGTGAAATGACATTTTTGTGAGTTAATATTCATCACCCTTGTGTTCATTTATTTGTTTTATCATTCTATTTATTTCATTAAGATTAATTATCTAGGTTGTTTAGTTAGTTTCTAGCATTTTTTATTGAATTTTACATTTTTTGGCCATACGGACGCCAATGCACTAGAGAGACACCAATGCACCACATTCTCATCCTAGAATCATGCTATCATCCTTGAACAAAGAGTTATCTGAGGTGCAATATTGACTCCAAAAACTATCTTATCTAGCCCCAACCTGAATTTTGGGTCTATAGAGTGATAAAAGTACTTCATAGTGCTCTTCATTCTCGATCCTCACCCCAAAACACCCTTTAAAGTGAGGTAAGCTAGGGAAGCCCTCCATTCTTGGCTCTCCATGACCTAGATCCTTGACATGGTTGCTCCCCCTCTCTTACACCCTTGGAGATGATTGTTATGTCATAGAATGTGATGGGTTTGAACAACATCCCTAGATAAAAGTTGTTTTCAATTTTATCAAAGTTAATTCTCTTGGTGTTATGTTTATTCAAGAATCTAAGTTGGTAGTGGAAGGAATGATGAACATTTCCACAAAATTATTGTGGAGGGGTCAGTGTTAATACATTGATGATCAGGGTAGTGCTAGTGAGATTTCTTGTTTATGGGATCCTTGTAAATAAGCCCAGTTTTTTGGATTTCTATTAGGAATTTTATGTCATTAATTGCTTCCAGTGTGGAGTCTAGAGGAGTTATTTCTCCCCAATTTGTATGCCCTAATTGATTATGTGGGTAAATCTCATCTTTGGTCCCACATTCAGTTTATACAAACCTTAGCTCCTTATTTTCCTTGGATCATGGTGGGAGACTTTAATGTCAATATTTACATAGAGGAAAAAATAGGGGGAGCTGATAGATTAGAGGCTTCATCTATAATTTTTAAGGATAATATTCTTTTTTGAATCTGATTGATATTAATCTAGAGAATTGAGCTTTTACCTAGAGAAATAAGAGATGTGGTAATAATTATATCTCTAAAATATTGGATAGGTTCTTGGTTTCTAGTTATTAGATTGACAATAAGTGGATAACCAATTCTGAGATACTGGGTTGGAGGGGCTAGGACCATTTTCCTATCATTCTTATAGCAACTAGGGTTGGAATTTATAAGAAACCCTCATTTAAATTTTAGTTGGTGTGTCTCTGTGAGCCTTCATTGTAAGATCTTGTGGTTGATTGGTGAGCTCAGGGAATTCCTACCCATGGAATGGCCATGTACTCCATCGTTGAAAGGATTCAGTATGTGAAATATTAGCTTAAGAAGTGGAATAGAAGAAGCTTTGTAAATGTCTTTCTCTCTAAATCGAAAGCCCAAAACAAGGTTGATATCATCACTAGGAAAACAAGAGATCATGGATTTATTAAGGACTCTTTTAAAGTAGAAGTGGAAGTTGTGGAGGATCTTGTAGAATATAAATTGTGTGAATAAATTTATTGGAAACAAAAGTCACACATTGACTGGCTGCAAGAGGGGGATAAGAATATGGATTTCCTCTTCAACTCAGTCAAGGCTAGGAGGGATGGGAATTCAACATCTTCAATGGTGACTTACAGGAGGTTCATCTATCTTCCTATTGAGATATCTCTAATGAGGTTATCAATTATTTCTCATTTTTGTTTATGAAATATGTTCAACAAAAAACTGCCGAAGACCCTTGTAGTTTTATATTTACCTTTGCGGCTGTGCCTTATTTTTCAAATGCTCGCTACCCTCGGAGCGCTCCACATGGCTTCCTCGTGAAGCTTTCTACTTTTTCTTCACTTCACTTTTTGGCAGTCTCTGTCTACGTGCCACGTGGCTGGCGCTCTTGTTTTCTGATTTGGGCATGCCTCGTTCTTTATTTTGCTTGGAGCTCTCCATGTGGATCTCTCTTGTGGCTTTCTGCTGGGTGCCTTTACTGCTTTTTGTTGGGCTCTATCTGGGTGACATGTGGTGATTTTGTTTCTATACTAGTTACCTTGGAAATACCATTCGATCTTTTGTACTTCCTTGCCACTGCGTTTCTTGCTATGATGCCACGTGTCCTCTCCTGGTGCTGCATGGTTTTCTATTATGTGTCGTGGCCTCACTGGCGTATTGTTAGCTGACCGATGTTTGCTGTGGTGACTCGAGATGATCTGGGTCATTGATCACTGTGTGTGGGTTGTTCTTCTCTTGATGCATCTCCAAGTGGTGGATTGGCCAATAAATAGGGCCTTGTTTTCTTTAATTAGGTTGTTGATTAAGTTTTTGCAAAACTCCCAAGCACTGGGAAGTAAGCCTTGTGTAATAGTTGCTTTTAATTCAAAGACTTCGAACTGTGCCAAATAAATTCGGCCTTTCTATTTTCAAGCATTTGCTGGAACTATTGACTTGTGTTGTTATCTTCATTTTTGTATGAATGCTTGTTCTTCAGTTTCTGTAACCTTTCATAGCTAGAATAAATACAGACCATATTTCTTCGACTCTTCTATGTTAAAGCAAAGTTATGCTTGATTACATTATACAAATTAGAGGGTATTGTTGCATGATAAGTGCTTTTGAGAAAATTATCTTCATTAACAACAATTTAGTGGTTTGGGCCTTTACATTATGCACTATGCTCTGGTAAAGTTGTCTAAAGAATTTGGTGCATCGCGTGTAGTGTAAATTTTACATTCCTGCAATCTCCCTTACCTTTTACTTCATCCATTAAGCAAAGAGCCGACTTTGGTAAAATCCCGGAGGTCACTTAGCTAGCGCATAACGTCCCCCATTAGCTAAGTTTCCCATAAGATTGGTACTACATACAAAAATACTGTGTCAACAGTTCTGTTTATGGCACGCCTGGTGGGACCATGAACTAGCAAGTTCACCTAATTTTTATAAGTGTGTATGATCCATCGGCCTGTAACTAGGTCGCATACCACAAGAGTCCCTAGCTAGCTTGTGCCGCATTTAGTTTCTGTGCACTCGATAGGTCATCGAGGTAGCCCTTCACCTCCTCCGTGTCCACCTTCTCCAACATCACCTAATCCACCCGCACCTATGGCTACTAGAAACTACGTAGCCTGGGACTTCGGCAGCCCATTAGTAGCACCTGTGCCTCCTACAACTTAGGCCCCCATCCCTATTTCCACTCTAAAGGCTATCCCTAAATATTCTGGGGATGAATCAAAGACACCAATGGAGCATCTTCAAGATGTAGCAGATGTATGTCTGGTACATGGTGTATCCAATGAAAATGTAGCCCTTAGATTGCTGGCCACCTCCTTTTGAAGAAAAGCGCTAAACTGGTACAGAACTCTACAAGCTGGTACTATTGCTACTTGGGACTAGCTTGGGACCCCATTTTATGAGTGCTTTTCAAACGTTGGCGATAAATCTTCGCTATACCATCAACTAGCAAATATAAAGCGAGACCCTCATGAAGCTCTACCTGATTTCAATGTGAGGTTCCATTCAACCTGGTAGAGAGTGCCTGTAGGGAGCCGACCACCTCCAGATCTAGTATTTATGTTCTACTTGAAGTCGATCAACACCGATATTTCCATGATGTTACAAGCTTTGGGCGAAGACACTCTTCCTGATGCTTATGCTCTACCTATCGCTACATAAAATAATTTGATCACTGCAAGAAAGTTGGCGTCGAGACCCATCATGCCATTGTTCCCCGAGTGCAATGCTCCAGAAGCTAAAGTTCCTTCTACTAGTGCGTCTATGGCTCCACCCTAATCTATGTACATTTATCCCGGAAGTGTTCGAAGCACAACCCTGTTGGTGCCTCCTATGATTTCTCCTATGCCGAATCCCATGGCTGCCGAGATGAACAAAATGAAGGAATAGATGTGGGCTATGACTAATGAACTGACTACCTTGAAGCATCAATAATATAGCTATCAAAAGCTTGCATACCAAAATTACCAAGGTGGAAAACCTCCATACCAATCCAATCAGTGGCAAGATAGGTCACGTGGGAATACCTCAGCCCAATCAAGTAACCAAATGGTTCCGGTAACCTTGCTGATGTAGACTATTCATCCTCATTCAAATAGGGAGCTAGTGGTGGGACAAAACAATTTAGCCAAAGATGCCAATTCATGGTGCTTCTGTTGCAACGATGCACACATACTATGAAACTGTCCGTGGGGGAATCTGCAACAACAAATTGCAGATCAACGTAGCCAAGGCAGCACATTTGTTTCCAACAACACACCATATGTCTCCCAGTAAATGGACAATGTAGTCCTTGGCACTCAAATGCAGGGGATGTCCATCCAGCAAGAGTCGGACATTGTCTCATACCAAGCTCTCTTTTTTTGAATGGAAGGAGAAGAGTCAGCATTTCTGAACAACATCCCTATTGATAAAGTACCCCGAGTGCAATCTGACTATAATATGCGTTCTAAGCGTAGATTCACCGGAGAGTTTACAACCTCGCCTACCAATGCTATATCACAACTGACGCCCAGCCTAGTAGCAGGCCTATTGCCAACCCCACCACAGTCAGAGATGGCTATTCTTAGCTCTCCGAATCCACTTCCTCCAAAGACAATGGTTCCATCAGTCACTTCTGCTGTTACTAAACTACTGGATGTGCCGACCGCAAAACCAATGGCGGCCACAAGACCTAAGGAGTAGGCAATCGCAACTCACCAGCCAAAAGCACAATTCAACATGGTGGAACAACTGAAGAAGTCATCTACCAATGCTTCTTTGTGGGACGTCTTGGCTATTTCGGAGCAAAAGGTGCTACTGCAAAAGGCGTTGTCGAATGAAGAGAATGCAAAAATTCCTACTCATTCTAATGAGGAGGATGTATCCAAGCTGGACTTGGATAAAGTGCTAACAACTCAACCAGAGGAGAAGCTCGAGTCTAGAAGGGAAAGTAAGCCTAAACCTAAGCCTTTCTTTCTAACGCTGATTATCGGTGACAAGTTGCTGCATAACTGTATGATCGACTCTGGTGCCAACACCACTGTCATGCCAAAGCAAGTAGCTGATGCTTTGGGTCTAAAATATGAGCCTCTGAATAAAGGAGTCATGCAGCTTGATGGAAACAAGGTTGATACCATTGGGATAATCAAGGGATTACCCATGACTTTGTTTGCCTACCCCAGTATCACTATAAATCAGGATACCATACTCATCGATATCCCTCATCTATTTGAGATCTATTTGTCATAAGAGTTCACTGCAAATTTAGGAGGATATCTGGTGCTAGATTGGTCGCACTTGATTCTGAGGACTAAGCATGGGGCTAAGATGAAACTATTGTCGAAAAATCTACATTCCGAGCATGTTGCTGATGAGGATCTACTAAATTTTTAAAATAGCTCATACTTCAATCTCTCAGGAAGAAAGGTACAATGTGGAACTTCTTGAAGAAGTGGAGGCTACTAGCTCCTGAACAAAAGATGAATAAAATTTTTTGAATAAATTTATTGATATAGAGCCTTTCGGGAATTACCATGCAACTCACCTCAGAACCTATGTTATACATGAAGAAGGGTAGATCATGCCCAAAGTTACTAAAGAACCTGATGGTGAAGAGTCTCTGGAAATATGGACGTTATACTTTGATGGTGTCAGGTGTAGAGTAGGAGTTGGAGCAAGGATTTGTTTGATATCCCCGACTGACGAAAAGATTTTGAGGTCTTACCACTTCCAATTTGCATGTTCAAACAATGAAGCTGAATATGAAGGTCTCATTCATGGTTTAAGCTTTGTGGAGCAAATGGGTGCAAGGCAGATAAGTGTCTTTAGAGATTCAGAGCTTGTAGTTAACCAAATCCATAGATCTTCGGCCACAAAGAATATCCGTATGCAGTATTACCGACATAGGGTCTGGGATCTGATTGACAACTTTGAGGCATTCAATATTCAGGCTATTCCAAGAGAAATGAGTTTCAAAGCTTATAGGATGGCAACTATTGGGGTCAATTCAAGCCAACCTTCGAATTATTTAAAAATAAACATTCAGTGAAGGTAAATGTAAGACCCACTATCCCAGATAACAATCAGGATTGACAAGTATTTGATAGCGATGCTCATATTGCATTATTCCTCCAGTCATCTAGAGAATTCACAGATCAGCTGCAACCAAAGATCACCGAAGCTTACAGAGATCAAATCATCCATTTGAAATCCAACAAACTACCGAGAGGCCTGGTCACTCTGGAAAGCCTATTCGACTCTGATGATGCAATGAGAGATAAAATGAAGCTCATGGCTAAAGAAGGCGATTATACCGATTTGCATATTAGGGAAGATAGGAAGCTCAAAGTTGGGAGAGAGGTGTCACAAAAGAATAAAGATAGACTAAGACACTTCTGCGAAGAATATTTGAGTGTAGTGGCCTGGTCATATGATGATCTTAAGGGTATGATCTTGGGATCATCGAGCATACTATTGAGTTGTCGGAGGGGGCGAAGCCAGTTCGTCAAAAACAGAGACCTGTGAACCCAAAGATAGAATTTCTCATATCACAGGAGTTGAACAAGTTGATCGCGTCCCGAATAGTGTTCTCGATCAAACATAACACTTGGGTGTCAAACTTGGTGCCAGTCCAAAAGAAAAATGGGGATATATGCCTATTCATAGACTTTCGAGATTTAAATAGAGCATCCTTAAAGGATCATTATCCCTTGCCTTCAATGGAGGTAATTCTGCAAATTGTTGCTAACTCCGAAATGTTTTCAATGCTGGATGGTTTTTCAGGCTATAACCAAATCTGGGTAAAGGAAGAGGACCAATACAAAATAGCGTTTACCACAAAGTGGGGAATGCATGCATATGCTAAAATTCCTTTTGGGCTCTCAAATGTCGGAGCCACTTTTCAGCAGGCTATGGAAATTGCTTTTAAATATTTGATCCACAAAATCATACTCATTTACCTAGATGACTTGACAGTATTCTCAAAATCTGCTGATGATCATTTTGATCATTTGGAGCTTGTTTTCAAGAAATGCCAGGAATTCGGGATCTCTTTGAATCCAAAGAAATGTGTGTTCGGAGTTCCTCAAGGAAATCTATTGGGATATGTCATCTCTAAAGAGGGCATTGCTATTAATCCAGAAAGATTTGATGCAATCCGGGAACTTCTATTACCTGTAAACAAAAAGGGTGTGCAGTCTTTCCTAGGTAAGGTCAATTTTATTAGCTGATTTATTACAGATTTTGTAGGCATTGTTCATCCTATTACCTTAATGCTAAAAAGTAATCAGATTTTCAAATGGACAACGAAAGCTAGAAAATCTTTTGAGTTTGTAAGAGAAGCTATTTCTTCCACCCCTATGTTGGTTAACCCAGACCTGTCAAAAGATTTTATTATGTATGGTTTTGGTGGTGGAAATAGTATTGCCATGGTGCTTATGCAGAAGGATGATGAAGATAGAAGGGAGTCCCCTATTGCTTTCTACTCATGAACTTTGAAAGAGTATGAAGTAAAGTATAACTTTGTAGAGAAGCAGGCCTTCGCCATTGTTAAAGGGCTTAAGAAGTTTCAGCATTTGATATCATATAATAAGGTTATTGTTTGCATTCCACATCCTAGTGTGCAAGAATATATCATGGAGGGAGAAATCACTGAGAAAAGAGCTAATTGGATCACCAAGATCCTAGAATACGACATTGAAGTCAAACCTATCAAGACCGTCAAGGGAAAAGGATTGTGTGAATATATCACTAAAAACAGTGAAACAACGACAGAGTTTGGAGCTCTGGAAGCTGTGTTAATAAACAAAGAGAATTCTTAGAGCAATTGGCTTTATGAAAAAATAAATTTTATGTAGACAGGACGGTATCCTATTGATCTCCCATCTTTTAAAAGACGTTTCTATCGCCTATAGAATAGCAACAATGTTCTTTTGGAGGGTGTCCTGTTTAAAAGAAATTTTAACGACATCCTGCTAAGATGTGTCAATAAGGAACAAGCTCAGAAGATATTAGATCAATACCATAATAGCCCTACCAGAGGATATTTTTCTACAAGAACTATGACAATTAAAATTATATGTGCTGGTTATTTTTGGCCAACACTTTTTAATGATGCATTTTCATTGATTAAGTCTTGCAAGGAATGTTAGTTCTATGTCAAAAAGAGATAGAATGCTGCTATGCCTTTAAGGCCCATAGTGGTAGAAGAACCTTTTGCTCAATGGGGTTTAGACTTCATTGGGATGATTAACCCTCTTTCTTCAGCTGGACATAGATGGATACTAATAGCAATTGACTATTTTACTAGGTGGGCGGAAACAATGTCGTTGAAAAATGCAATTGAATAAGAGATTGTTAATTTCCTTGAAGAACTGGTGGCTAGATTCGACCCGCCTAAAAAAATCATTTTTTGATAATGCTAAGGCTTTTTTAGGCTCAAAGATGAGCTATTTTGCACTAAAATATGGAGTGTTCTTGAAGACCTCCTCTAACTATTATCTCCAGGGAAATGGTCTTGCGGAGTCTACTAACAAAAACCTCATCAGGTTGATCAAAAGGATAGGCTCGGAACATCAAAAAGAGTGGTATAGGAACCTCCAGACAACACTCTAGGTAGATCGAATTACACCCAAGTAGATACTGAAGACATCTCCTTATGAGATGGTGTACGGGAAAGAGGCATTGTTGCTTATCGCCATAGAAATTCCCACCCTACAACTGCTCAAATCCCTAAAAATCAAACAAAATGGGGTGATGGAGGTGAGGTTTTACGAGTTACTCGAGGTGCAAGAGAAAAGAGAACATGCCCTGGAAGCAATGAATAGCTGCCAATAGTTGGTAAAGAAATGGTTTGATAAAAGGGCTTTTGATCAGGGTTTACAAGATTTGGTCCTCAAATTCAATGAGCACGGAGCGAAGCCCACACAACACAACAAATTTGACAGTCTCTGGGAAGGGCCATTCAAGATTTATTAGTGTAAAGAGTTCAACTCTTTTGAGTTGGAAGATATGGGAGGTAAAGTCCAGAGTATTCTAGTCAATGGAATACATCTTAAAAGATTTTATTAAGTCTACCCATGTAATTTTTTGTATATTTGTATATAGTAATTACTCTTTCCTGCTTTAAGTTTTGGATCCTCTCAGTGCAAGAGATGAAATGAAATGCAACAATGATGCAAACAATTGAAAGAAAGTTGTAAATGGACTAGGTGTTCTAAAAAAGGGGCATATATTAGATTCATCAGAGTCAAAAATTTACAATATATTAGGGCCAGAGGCCTTGGTTAACATTTACATATGCCCACTCTAGCACAGGGCTTGTAAGCATAAAAAACAAAATTTGTAATCATCTTTGTCTTCAAGATATCACTGAGAAGGACCAGCAATCATTGCAATAGGTGGCTTGGGCTTAGGGAACACTATTCTTTCAAAATATTCATACCACTGAATATTTTGGAATGGTTCAATGTAGTGTATATGCATGAGGAAGTAGCAACCCATGCGAACCTTTGCATGGTGCTCCTCGTGTGTCTCCAACTCGAAGCCAAACAGGAAAGGCCTGGTTGGAACAATGCCTCCATGCAGCTGTTGTAGGTGAATGTTTCGAACCGAGGGAATCCCGCGATCAAATTGAGCCACATGCAGAATCTGCTCCAGCCCTCTGAGGTAGCATCACAGAAAGACTTGATTCGTTAGCTTTAAAATCTTGCATTTTGAAACACTAATATCCAATAGAGACGCAAAAAAGTGGAAGAAAATGCTAGCTCACCCGATATTGCTCTTCATAATGCACGCAGTCCTTCCCAAGGACCCATTTGATGGCCTTCACATACAACAAGTTTTTCACACCTGTCATGCACTTCAGGTGCCTGCATCTAATTTTGCCAAGAAAGGCAGCCTGGGTCTTTCTGCAAGTAAGCCTCACTGGTGTTTCCATAATTTCTGCTTTTCTAGTTAAAAGATGAAAATTACTAAGGCAGCAAGAGTTTGCTAAGCTAAAAGGCTAGAGGATGTTGTGATTTGCAATACTGCACAAGGGTTTGATTTATAGACTAGCTAAGGTTCACTTGCCGAAGAAATCATGATTGTCAACTAAGCCCAAGTGTGTCGCATCACCTCGATTTTCAGCATCACAGCGTGCGAGTTGATGGGGAGGTGCAGGAGTAGCTTGCAACTTGCTCTATTGAGCTCCCACATCCGTTCGTAGATCAGCCAGGTGTTGATACAAAGCACCGCCGTCTCTTCCAAATCGGGACAAAATCTTAGGAAAAGGTTTGTTGGGCAATGCACCCTATACAGATAAAGAAATCAGTTAATGCAAATGTCAACGAAGGGGTGCTCGCAGGGTTGCCTTGGTTCATCTTTCAAGAAAAATCCGTTTCCATCACACGTGAAAGACTATCAATTAAATGCTCAAGCAAGTAGTTTGGCTAGTTGGTGATCCTTTCACACGAATAAACTGGTAACACATAATAGCAACTTGTTATGAATGGCTGGCATGTACCTTTTTTCTGTCGCCTTTCTCGAGAAAGCGAAAAAGGCAAGTTATGGCATCTAGGGAAACATATTTATTGCAAAAGTTACCAAGAATTAAGCAATTAAAGCATTCACAAGAAGAGAGAAAAGTTTGCAGAAAAGCTAAGCCATTTGCCAAAGGTTTGCAGGAAAACTCTTGCGAATACAAAATGGCCAAAATTGCAGAAAACCCTACATAGACTTCGGCCCCAGTGAGTCTAAGCGAGCAGATGAGGAATGCAACCCATGTACAACTTTACGATGGAGAGTCTTATGCCACTTCAGGCATACTTGTGAAGCCTAGCTGGCCTTTCACTCACTTAGTGAACTAGAAGTTATTGAGCATGGTTCCTCACAGAGACTAGGCAGTAGTCTTGGAGGATTGGGATGTCTTTGACTTTGAGTTGTTTTGCAATCCTAAGAGCCTTAGGGAGGCTGCATGGGAAAGAATGAAGCATATGATAGACCCATTTCACAAATGGATATGGTTATATGGGCTCGCATAGTACATGGTTTCATTGGTGCACCCTTGCCTAGAAGTTGTGGTAGCATGCGCGATGCATTTCAACCCAAGTACAAGGGTTATCAATGGCAAAAAATTTCAGGTAGTCATTAGCCCTGTGGCTATTTAGGATATGTTGTGTGTCCCATTTCCTTTGAGTAAGGAGGTTGACAATTTTGATGTGGAAAGAATGCAACAAAAGTGGGGAGAGCTCTAATTGGGGCCATAGTTTTATCGCTCCAAGATCAACTAGTCAACAGATAATTTGATACCACCCAAGTTTCCTTTCGATTTGAAGGCTCTAAAAAGTGGGTCTTCCTCTATTGCTTCTATGCTGGCACTGGTTTGTGGCTTAGACTCAGACAAGAGTGTCTCTCAATTTCAAATGAGCCTCAACTTTATCCTAAAAAATAATCATGAGGACCTGCTTTTTGACTTTGCAAGAATTGTTAGCGATGGCATTTGGCTATAGCTGTAGGAATTTGGGGTCGGCTCTAAGTTCAGGTATTCATCTTTCCTGGCTTACTTGATTTTGCACCAAAACCAGGATTACTTTTCAACGTTCATGTTGCTCTCTGTTTTTGATGAGGGTGGTTTAAGGAAGCCGACTTTGACATGGACCTCTATCATGTCAAAAACCTATAAGGGCTTTGGATCAGGCTGGCCTAAATATGTCCGAACGCATATCACCCCGACAGAGATCTTGGTTGGGGAAGTTAACTCCACCCTGCAATTGGTTCTTTAGTGTGGATTTCACCATGCTCTACTTGCCAGGTTTCATCTGGGAGCCTTTCTGACTTCCCCATTTTATCTCCAACAGAGTGTTGGCCTTGAAGGCAATGAGGCAACTATGTACCGTTGACGATGATAACTGGGGAGGAAAACACTTAACCTCCTTTTTGCTACTACCAATCATGTTTGGTTCCATGTCATTGTTTAAGAAGAGGACCTTGAAGATTAATACCTCAGTGATTCTACTTTCGAAGTTGGGTCACGTCGGGTTGGTACTAATTGATGATCCATAGGATTACAACCCTGACAATGATTTATCAGGAATCAACATCAAGATCTTGCATTCACCTCGGCCATTCTGGGACCTCCGGAGGAATCCCGAGGAGGGAAATTTGAGTAGATATGTAGGATTTGAGTATTTTCCTATAGTGGATGATCTATTGCCATGGCTAAATTTTTATCATGTCATGAGCAGGGTCAACCCAAAGTTGATGATCAACCCCTCTCTAGTCACCCAATTGAAGAAGCTCGGTTGGGTGCCCAAGAAGATGCGAGCTTTCTAGGCATACCGGCAGGAGATTCTAGCAGTTGGCAAGCTGCATAATGAAGTAGCCCTCGATGAGAGATTTGATGATATTTGGGAAAATGAACATCCGAATGTTGAAAATTATTTGAACCGCTCATCATCCATGCAAGAATATAGAAGAGAAGAGGCTACTGTGGAATCTAAGGAGGAGGTAACTCAGAATTCCCCTATCATCACCAAGAGTCTAATACTTGACAAAAATACTGGTAAACAACCTATGCAAGAGGCAGTGCCACACGATCAAACATCGGAGCCAGTCGCCTCCTCTAAATCAAAACGGAAATGGGCAAGAACTACCAGTGGTAAGAGACAGGTCATTCTTGACCTTGAGGAGTTTCCGGAGAAGAAGCAACAATGAGGCGAAGAGGCCGATGCGGAGTAGGAACAATCAATAAAGGGAGCGGTCGAAGTGTCTACGACTCCGCATGAGCATCAGATAACTTTTCCTCCCTCATCTCTCTCATCTATGTCTCTGGTCTAGCCTTCCTCTACCCCTGCTTTTTCCTCTGCCCCTACTTTTTCATTTCTGCCATTTCTCCCTGCCACTGGATTTGCTAGGCATTCCAGTCCTACCCCTCCTGGTTTCCTAGCTCTGGCCTCCGCTTTCCAAGTCTTGCCCGAAACACAATTTGGTGTAATTTCTGGGCTCATGGGCCAATAATTTTTATCCTCAAGGCCCAGCCCTATGGTTGGTGCATCTCCAACCTTCCCTTACACTATCACCTCATATCCATCCCCTCCGAGTAGCCAATTCATCCCGCCATTCTCCCCATCTATTATAACGCGACCCAACAAGACTTCCAATGTGTCAAATACGCTATCTTTCCCACTGGCCATCCCTCAAGAGTATCCTTTTGCTAGCGGACTGGGTATCCCAGCCCAGGAATATTTCTCGCAGGTTGATGCAAATAAAAGCACTCACGCCAACCAGATCAACAAAAGAAGATAGAAGGACGCAGGCCAGCAGGTGGAGCCCTATTTGCAAACCGTATTCAATGAAGGTCAAAATTATTTGATGTTTGCAAAGATCACCCCTAATATGATCAAGACAGTAGGTAAGATGCAACCCAGTGATTATTCTGTGAATGTTGTCGGGTTAGATTTACAGCAGGCTCACCCACGAGATAAAGTTGAGTTGATGGAGGAGACCCAAAAAATAGTGACCACTGATTTCCTCAAGCTCAACCGACAAGTGAAGAAGAAAGTTGATCAAATCATGGAGCTCAAAGGTAAGGTCGACATTTGGGTAAATAAGTTTAAAGCCCAGGAGAATGAAATAAGTCAGCTGGAGAAGGAGAGGGGTACCTTCGAAATTAAGATCAAAGAGTTGTAGAATTTTGGCGAAGAGGTCATCCCGACTCTCGAACAGCAGGTTGAGCTACTCCGAGCAAGTGAAGAAAAACTCCGAGAAAAGGAGAAAGAGCTCCGCACTGAGTTTGACTTGCTAACTGAGGGGATGAGAGAGCTCCAATAGAACACCACTACCAAAACTACTGAAGTCAATGCCAACCTGGAGTTGGAAATTCAAAGGACTAAGCAGGCCGAATTGGCCCTGGTAGAAAAGGAAAAGGTGGTTCTCACCCTGAGGGAACAGATGTTTACATTAGATAGAAGTTTGTCAGAGCTAAAAGCAAGTTTAGGAAGTAAAGAGGCAGAATTGGCTGCCCTAAAGACCCAACCCCTTGCACCACGGATGAGCTCATTGGAAATTTCCAAAGAGTTACATGCATCATACTAGGACAAGGTGAAGGCTTTGTGCCTTACTCTTCAACCCACCTTAAATTTAATGGTGCAAGCGACTAACCTCTGCGGGACAGTGAGTGAATCGATATAGCAGGTTTAGGAGTTAACTTCTGACAAGGTTCCAGAGGCTAGAATATTATTGGGTAAGTTGTATACCACTTCAGATGAAGCATTGAGTAGTGTGGGAATCAATGACTGAATGACAGTGGCTTTGGCCATGAGTAGCCTCATCTCTATGCATGAGGTTGTTCAACAGGTGGTAGATTGCAGAGCTCAGTTAAACCAAGTTACCAACGACATGCAGGCAAAGTTTTCCCATTTGTCTCAGAGAGGCCTCCCTTCGCTTTTCATTGTTGACCAAATGGTAGCAGGTGTGGAGCATATTGTGGCAATGATCGAAGAGAAAAAGCAGGACCTTTCTATCTTCCAGACCTTTGATCAATCTCCAACTATTGAGGAGATCGAGGGAATCATGCATTAATTGGTGCAACTTTTCTTCCAATTGGAATTGGAAATGAAAGCATCAGGCGGATTGCCCTTTAAAGCAATTATCGATCTCAGACTGGCTCACGAGCATCTGTGAACTCTCTCTGCATCAACGAATGAATCATGGACCAATCTGTAGGCCGCCCTTTCGAGGTTGTGAGCATTTTGTTGCTGAGCCAAAGGTTTCTGGGGTTCTCCTTTTCATGGGCGAAAAGCCCCTATGAGTCACCAAACTATTCAACAAAAAACTATCGAAGACCCTTGTAGTTTTATATTTACCTTTGCGACTGCACCTTATTTTTCAAATGCCCGCTACCCTCGGAGTGCTCCACGTGGCTTCCTCACAAAGCTTTCTACTTTTTCTTCACTTCACTTTTTGCTAGTCTCCATCTGCGTGCCACGTGGCTAGCACTGTTGTTTTCCAAGTTGGGCGCACCTCGTTCCTTATTTTGCTCGGAGCTCTCTACATGGATCTCTCTCACGACTTTCTGCTGGGCACCTTTGCTGATTTCTATTGGGCTCCGTCTAGGCGACACGTGGTGATTTTGTTTCTGCACCAGTTACCTTGGAAATACTACCAGATCTTTTGTACTTCCCTACCGCCGTGTTTCTTGCTATGATGTCACGTGTCCTCTCCTGCTGCTACATGGTTTTTTGTTATGTGTCGTGGCCTCGCTAGTGTACTGTTAGCCGACTGATGTTTGTTGTGGTGGCTTGAGATGATCTGGGCCATTGATCACTACGTGTTGGTTGTTCTTCTCTTGATGCATCTCCAAACAATGGACTGGCTAATAAATAGGGCCTTGTTTTCTTTAATTAGGTTGTTGATTAATTTTTTGCAAAACTCCCAAGCACTGGGAAGTAAGCCTTGTGTAATAGTTGCTTTTAATTCAAATACTTCAGAGTGTGCCAAATAAATTCCGCCTTTTTGTTTTCAAGCATTTGCTGGAACTATTGACCTGTGTGCTGTTATCTTCATTTTTGTAACCTTTCATAGCTAAAATAAATACAGACCATGTTTCTTTGACTCTTCTGTGTTAAAGCAAAGTTATGCTTGATTACATTATACAAATTGGAGGGTATTATTGCATGATAAGTGCTTTTGAGAAAATTATCTTAATTAACAACAATTTAGTAGTTCAGGCCTTTGCATTATGCACCGTGCTCTAATAAATTTGTCTAAAGAATTTGGCGCATCGCCTATAGTGTAAATTTTACATTCCTGCAATCTCCCTTACCTTTTACTTCATCCATTAAGTGAAGATCCGGCTTCAATAAATTCCCGGAGGTCACTTAGCTAGCGCATAACATCCCCCATTAGCTAAGTTTCCCATAAGATTGTTGCTACATGCAAAAATACTGCATCAACAAAAGACTCTCTTGATATGGTGGTGGAGGAGAACCTTATTATAGAGTGCATTCCTTCAAGTGTTTTACTAAGAAAAATGAGGTGCTTATTATTCCCATACCTTTGCATGAATTAGAGTGTCAGGTATTGTATATGAGAAAAGGGAAAGCCCTAGGTCCTAATGGTTTTCCAATTGATTTCTTTTAGGAATTCTGAGAGGTTGAATCAAATATGATTTATCGGAGGGAGTACAAGAATCATAGAGAAATAATTAGATGATGAGAGCTATGAAATCCATGTTCCTTATTCTCATACCCAAGAAATAAAAGGCTAATTCCCTGGATATTTTTATCCCTATTTCCCTTTGCAATGTGGTGTGCAAAATCATAACTAAGTTAATCACTGCAAAACTCAAGCCATGGCTTAGTAGAGTTATTTTCGTGAAGCAAGGATGATTTGTTATTGGTAGGAAATTTTTGGATGGGGTGGTTATTGCAAATGAGGCCATTCATTACATGGAGAGGTACAAGAAAAATGCTATGTTCATCAAATTTTACATGGCCAAAGCTTATGATCAAGTTAAATGGTCTTTTATAAAAAAATTCTCTTAGTGTTTTGTTTTGGTTTTGACTAGGTCAATTGCATGATGAGATGTGTTACTCTTTCTTCTTATTTTATCCTAATTAATAGTGATCCTTCAAGTCTTTTTGGTGCTTCGTGAGGCCTTCAGTAGGGGGACCATTTTCCACCTTATTTATTCATTCTAATGGAAAAAGGCCTTGGAAGAATTATAAAGTCACATGTAAGACATGGGCTGATTCATGGATGGAGATGAGATGATAACCTACATAACCCAATCTCACTATTATTTTTGGATGACACAATTTTTCTTGGGTTAGCCAAATTTAGAGAAGCTTCTAATCCTAGAAGAGTTTTGGATATTTATCTTGCATTGTTGGGGAAAATAATTAATGTTACCTAAGTCATCTATTTTTTCTTCAACACCCCTCCTGGTATTTATTTCAAAATTTCTTAGATCCTTATATTATAAATTGATTAGTTTCCCTTTGTCTATCTAAGAATTCCCCTCTTTGTTGGCTCCTTACTTAGGGGGACCTAGCAATTTATTCTTGATAAGTTCCATGGAAGAGTCAATTATTGGACTATCAAGTGGTTATCCTTTGCAGGAAAAGTGTTGCTATTGAATTTTGTGGTGCAAGCCCTTTCAATTTACATGTGTATGGTTCATATGGATCCTTTTAGTTTTGTGAGGGAGATGAATTCCTTTTCTAGACAATTTATTTCAGCATGTAATCTTGAGTCCATGAAGTGGATTTTGATGAAGTGGGAGACTATCTATAGATTGAAGTAGGAGGGCGGTCTTGGTTTGAGGTAGGCTATTCTCACGAGTCAGACCTTGGCTACTAAATTATATTGATGATGGTGCTCTAATCAAGATCAAGATTAGGCCAAGATTCTCAATTATAAATATTTGGTGGGAGTGGTGAGTGAAGATGTTCTTAGGATTAGCTTATCTAGGAAAGGATTTATGATTTGGAATACTCTTAAGAGAGGTGTTAAATTAATTCAATAGGGTTTGTTTTGGATTTATAATAGGGGGTCTAAGGCCATATTTAGGTTTGATTCATGGGAGAAAATCCCTCCTATCATGTCCATGTATTCACACTTATAGGCTTTATGCCTTACTTTCTTGGAAGTTGGATGGTATAGGGTGGAGGACTTCAAGGTGAGTATGAATATGGGAAAGGTGGAAGTGTTTAACTAGAAGGACCCCTTAGATTGGTTGTCAGGTGGGTCTATGGAGGATCAAGAAGAGTTAGTTCATATTATGGTGGGAAGGAATTCCATCTCTCTGGTGACTAGTGATATTCTAGCTTGGGGCTTGGATTAGAGAGGGGTCTACTCAGTGGCCTCTATTTACCAAGCTCTAGATAGGTAGGAATATGGGGGAAATGAAGTCCCTTGGTGGAAGAATGTATGGAATAAGTATGAATGTAAAAAATGTAATTTTTTATATGGTTAGTTACTCATAAAACATGTCTCACCTAGGAAAATTTTCACAAGAGAGGGTTCTAGGGACCATCTATATGTGTTCTTTGTGTAAATGATAAGGATACTACCTCACATTTGTTTTTCTAGTGCTCTTTTTCATAGACCATTTGGCACCTTTTGTGGGATTTTCTGAATGCCTCTTCCCTTGTTGAGTTTTGGAGAATTTTGGAAAGACCACTAACTAAGAGCTTATTTCTTCAAGTGTCTTGGAATATTGGGCCTTCTTGCATCATTTGGAAAACATGGTTGGAAATAAATTATAGAATCTTCTACGGGCAGAAGCTAGGAGTGCATTGACTATAACAAAGAATGTTGGGAATGGTTCAAGAAACTATTCAATATAACTGTTTGATTAATACCCCTTTGAAAAATGGAGAAGTGGAGCTAATTCACATACTTGGTCTTTTAGTGGGTGGTTAGGCTCCTACCTTGTCAAGGGGGTTTTGGTGCCCTCAAAGGAAAACCTAGTGAGAGGGGAGATGGTCCCTTCCTCTTGCTAGTGTCTTTAACATCAACACCGATGGTTCCTCTAGGGGAAATCCTAGGCCAAATGGGGTTGGAGGTGTTGGAAGGGATTGTTCAATGGAAGCCCTATTCTTTTTTCTCACTTTAGAGGGAACCAATATAATAATCTTATGGAAGCTTAGGCTATCCTTATGGCTTTGGAAAGAGGATGTGCTCTTGGGTGGAGAAAAAATATTTGTGAGTGAGATTCTTAGATCTTGATTAATATATTGAATTTGTGGGAGCTTGGTGGATCTAATTGGTAGTTGGAGTTGGTGGTGCACCAAATTCATCAGATTAGCAATTATTTAGATTATTTCCTATTTGTCCACATCGTGACAGAGTGGATAGAGTGGTAGATTGTTTGGTTAAATGGGTATCTAAGTTTATGGGAGATTGAAAGGTTGATGGATGGGAACACTTACCTTCAAAGTCTTCCCAATGACTAGAGGATTTGATTCTTGAGGATAAGATTTAGTAAGATGTGGTTTGGTTAGATTATTCTATGTCTTTCTATTGTATGGTTTCATTTTGGTCGATTTCTTGGATTGGGTGGGCTCCTCTTGGATGGGGTTGTAATTTTGAGATTTGAACTTATGATTTTTTAATCTAATAAATATTTACCCCTCCATTTTTTAAAAAATAAAAAAATATTTTGAAACAATATACAAATCTAGAATATTTTTCTTAAATATTGAATTACAATAAAATATTATGTGTGGAAACATTAATTAATAAATATAATAAAATAAAAAACCATGAAGTTTCAAAAATAACAAAAAAATCTATGGAGAAACCCTTTCAAGAAAAAAACTACCAAAGAAAGGGGAAATGTATGTATTAGTTATAAACAAAAATGTTACAATATTAACACTTTAATTTACATGGGATTTTTTTGGTATCACATGTGTATATAATAAACACGTTTATAAAATTACTATCTCACACATAGAATGTATAGGCAAAGAGAGGAAAAACCATAATTATTTTGACAAAATTAATGATTACCAAAACCATGGTAACATACAAAACCCCCACATCCCACACCCATTTTGGAGATTAGCTTCTAAGAATAGTAAACATGATCAATGACTTCACATGGACATCACATAGGACACAATCAATGTATACTCAAATAAAATATATAACCACAAGTAAATATTTGACTCTTAACTCCCCATTGGTTTGCATCATTAAGCGTACTAATCCATTTTGGAGATGATAACTTGTGTGGATCCCTACCATTATGATAAGGTTCTCTACTCAATCCTAGTGCATAGAATTGAAAAATAAAATTTAGTGACTCCAAAGTCAAATGTAACCACCACTATAGTGCTTCACCTACCTTATGACTGCATATGGCAACTAATGTCTCAAGATTCTAGGGGAATATTAAATTTAAATGTTTTCTCCAATTACCCCAAGGGCATCCATGTACACTTTCCAAGAGCTTTGGAGACCCATAATATATGTAGATTTGCAAGGTCATTGAAACTTTAACTCTTTAGATGTGTCACTTTCATTTTTAGACTTTATATCTTAAATTTGGTCAACACTTTTGACACAAGTTTATGTTATTTTCTTGTATTTAAAGGTATTTTAATCATACATTCTAATCATGTAATAATTATTCAAATTCCTCTCATTCGATAGCATTAAACGAGTAATAAATATTGACATGTATAATGTTGGTGCACTAAAAGGTAATGAATTTATATTCTAGGGTCCTTGTGTTGGAGATTGTTGAATTGCAACATTCCTTTTTTTTGCTCTTATGTTTAGATAGTGTTCTACTTTGTTATGCTTATCGTTTCTGATAGTACCTAGACTATGATACTTTGTTATTATTTGATCATTAAATTTAGAGCAATGTGGTTTTTATGTTATGATGTGATGGTACTTTATTTTGATGTTATTATTATGACATGCTTTGGATTAGCATAGTGGTTATCTGAATTAATATTGTTATGTTCTCTTGAGTAGGTTATTGATGTTAGATTCGTCAGTTTTGTGACATTGTGTTGGTGAAGGGAACAAAATTGCATCACTCACTTGCGAGCGCCCTGTGATTCCACAATTCTCTCTTCACGGTGAGCTTTATTATATATATGCATATTCGATATATGATTTGTTTGCATGTTTGCAGGTACATGACATTGACTCCACCTAATTTTATAGGTTTGAGCATGTCCATTTCCCAACAGTATTGTTGATTGAGAGATAGTAGCTAGGTTTCTTATGTCAAGCCACTACCCTAGTCATACTGTGTCATCAATTTAGTTGGTTATGTTTTTCCATAACGTTGTTCAATTTTGCCTTGATATTATTTATGTTGCAAAGTGTGTTTAAGGTAGATAAATGATTTAAATATTTTAGTTGATTATTTAATTAATTTTGTTTATTATGTTAGAAGATTGTAATTTAATTAATTAATTAATTTAATCTAATTGATAAAATAATTTAATCTTAGGATTAAATTTATTTTAGTAATTAATTAAATTAATTGAATTAAGTTTAAATTAGAAATGCTAAGTATTTTAGAAATATCTTGAGGATTTGGTGTAAATTGATTTTGAAAGATATTTTATTTTCAACATGTGTTTGGAAATATAAATGAGGGTTGTTGGGAAAAATACTTTCACAGAGAGTTTAATGGTTGTAACCATTAGACATGGGAAGCTTCTTCACAAAAGAGAGGAGAGGATATTTGGTGGGGGGAAAGGTTGTTTAAAAAATTAAGTTTTGTGATTGCATGCGATTGTTGAAATTTTGGAATAAAAATACAATCTCGAGAAAGTTCTGTGTGTTCTGGAATTTTGTTTATTTTTGGAGGAAGCTCTGGTTGATTTGGAAGAATCTTGGTTATGAGGAAGAGATTCTACACCAAACCACATCCTCTCAAGCGTTGGAATTCAGGTTCCTTTATTATTCTAGTTAATTTCATTTTGAAAATTTTCTTAGATTAATTTTATTGTCTGAAAAAGATTGCTTGTGCAGATTATGAAGCTTTTGATTTTTTAAAAAATTGAAATGTTGTGTCTGAAACTTTTAAGTAAAATCTCCTGTAGAAATTAAATCTTTTGTTGAAACTATTGCAAGTTTTAAATTGGGATTGTTGTAAACAATGAAGAACCCAAAATAAAATATCAGGGATCTAGAAAAATCTTTATTAGGAAGAAATTAAACTCTCTATAGAAATTCTTTGTTGAAATAAACCTCTCAGAAAATTTGGGTAAAAGTTCCCTGTAGAGAAATATTTCTCCAAATTACTATTGGATTTGTTGTTGTAGAAATTTATTGTTATCTACCTATAGATTTGTATTTGGAAAATAAATTGGAAAACCTCTGTGTTGAATCTTGAGAAATTCTTATGTAGAAAGTTTTTGTACAAATTGATACTCTAGGAAAATTTTGCAAATTCTATTTGTAGAATATTTTTGTGAAAAATAATGCCATTTTGAAGCAAACATCTATTATATTTATATAGATCTACACATATATATACATTTAAATATATATGTAAATATATATATTATGTTACATGCATTTCTATTTGATTTAAAAATCCCGAAAGGAAATTATTATTGAAACCCAAAAAGCAATTTCTTTCATATGATGAAAATTTTATCATTGTTATTTTTGATTAAATGATGATTGATGTTTTATTGGGGGAATGTGGAGGGGATGCCCCCACCGTCATGCCATAAGGGAGTGACATTGTGGAGGCAGTACCTCCATAGCCCCCCCACCTACTACCAGTTACACCCATTGTTGGCTAGGTTGTGTTTACACAACCGACCCAACCATGGTGAATCGTGGCTTTATGCTTTATTAAGGGTTCAATGGACTTGTTTTTAATATGTTTTTTTTAATTATTATTTGTAATGATTTTAATATATATATTATATATGCATGTTTAAATTATATATATATATAATATATATAGGTATATAATATTTATATATATTATATATATGTATATATATGTATATATTTATATGTATACATATATATTAATATATATATTTTTAATATTTTTTGGTTTTAAATAATTAAGTATATAAATATATATATAGATTGATGTATATACATTAAATAAATGTATAGTTTAAATATATTTTTTAAATGATTTATTTGTATATAGGTGCATGCACTATATGCACAAATAGAAGATTTTAATGAAATAATCTTTAAGTAGAAATTGATATTTTGTTAAAGGTAATCGAGGAATTTAAGTTACAGATAAAATTAGATTTTCCTTCTCTGTTTAGAAAGAGGTTTTATTTAATTAATTTATTTGGGTAATCGCTTTACTATGAATCACTGAAGGGGAAATTGGATTTAGGATATCTCAAGAGTATTTTTATTTCATGTTTTATTTCCCTTTGTATGTAATTTCTTTGTTCTCATTTTGGGGAAATTTGTTTAGAAACGTTAGTAAGTCTTCTAGATGTGGGAATTTAGTTTGGGGGTTTTTGTAATTTTATTGTCAGCCCTTTTATATTTCCTTGGGTAGTGTGTATTATCATGTTCAGTTAATTACCCGATTACCACGAACGGGAAGTGTTGCCTCCTATGTTTGGAGTGGAATTTGATATCTGTATGTGTGCCCTAGTTACCTTGGGTTGTGGATTTTTTGCACATGTTTTTTATAGGGAAGTGAATCATGATGGGGGCTAGGGCCTAGGAAGGTCTTCCAGAGTAACCCATGTGGCTTGAGATGACACTTCTCCTATGACAACGGTTTATGTGTATGGTTCAATTGACATACTTGACTATAATTTACTCTGGAAGCAATCCACCTCTTATGAAAGTGTTGTATTTGTTTGGTAGTCATGTGATAGCCTATGTCTAGAGGTAGTTGGTCTTCTCTAGGAATCTTGGTTACTATCTCCTAGCACGAGGGGTGGGCCTTCAGGTACCACTTGGTTGGGTGGAACATGCACCTTACTCCATTGGGTCCCCTTCTTTTGTTCGTGATGGAAAGATCTTCCAGTTTGAGAGCTCATGGATTCCAATTGATATGTTCCTTTCATTTGATGTATTGCATGAGATTGACACTTCTATTTATATTACTCCTCAATTGTGTTTGAGGAGGACTCGTGTAATTTTATCACTTATGTATGATCTTCCTCATTTTGGGAATGAGTATTGTAAAAATTATTTGAAATTAATGTAATCTTGGATCCTTATGTATTTCTATCTTATGGGATGTTTAATGCTTTGAATGTATGTACTTTAAATTCATAAGTAATTAATTATATTCTATGAATGACTTAATTTTTATGTTATGGGAATCAATTGTAACCTTAGTCATGTGCCTTAGAGGATGTTTGTTATAGTGTAGTACATCTTTCATGTTAATATTACACTTTAAAAGGAAAAAAAAATGTACGCTTTCATAGTTGTTGCATCTTCCTCTAGGGTTACGTGGTGGGGCGTTACATGAACTATGTTGTCATTAGTGTTGTCATTCATGTCAATCTATGTTAACCTCTAGTGTGGTTGTGATGAGAAGGTTCTTGTGGTGTTGAATAGGTGTTGCTGATGTAGCTGGTTCACTTGGTTGCCAAGAGCTTTTGAGAAATTTTTAATAAAGTGTACAAGGTGACAAGTTGTGTTCTTAATTATGCTCCACATTTCTTCATGGTCGAAGATGTTCCTATGTGGTTTGGATTTTATGATTAAAGGTGTTCATATGTGTTATATCTAGAGTTTCAAAATCTAGATCGTGTGGTATTGGAAGATGTGTTTGAAAGTGTGTTTCTTGTGAAGAAGGTTTTCTGGGAGAAATGGAACTGCTTCACATTTCTCTGTGTTGAGGTTTCTTGTCTTGTAGATTAGGGAACATACTAATATTATCTATATCTACCTTCCCATAGAGTTTTTGGTGTTCATTTGTTCCATAAGTTTAGTTAGTGATTTGTATATTTGTGGTAGTGTGGTTGGTTGCACAAGATGATGGTATTCTTAATTTTAGGTAGTTGCACCATTGTTTTTGAATATTTTGATGATTTTGGAATATTATAGTATGTTGTGTGATGTTGCTACATGGTCTATAGGATTTTTTCTAAACCAGGTAAATAGTGAATTGATTATTTGATAGTGTTAGTGTAGGTTTGGCCAACCTAGCATGCTAGCATTGATTGTGGAGATGGTATGTTGGTTGTGGAAGCATAGTGTAGCATGTTAGTGTAGATTTGGGTCCTGGTTAACCCTTAGTGTGGTTCACCTCCACTTCTTTCCACTGTAGAAGTGTTTGGACACTGACCTATTTGGTGGTCGCACGTTTGAGGTGTATACATTTCATTGAGGCCACCTAGAGAAGTTGTTTGAGGTCATTTAATACATAAGAAAGGTTAACAATTGGAGATGTATATGATACAAAGTAATGCGAATGTAATCAAGTGTAGTAATATGAGTGCAATCTTAAATTCCTAAGGCTAATAGAAGTAGTGAGTAGGTGTCTACAATTTTAGTGTACCTAAAGTTGTTGGAGGCAGTGATCCAAAGATCATGGATGATGTAGAGTTGGGTATGTGCAGGATCATCATGGAAAAAAAAGGCCCTTAAGTGGCGATGAAAATTTAGAAAATCAGAGTTAGGCAACTTGACATAAAAATTTGAATAAGTTATCTATATTATTTCAAAAATATGGAAAAATAGAATCTGGAGAAAATTGAATATAGTTTCTAAACTACTAGGTTTATTTAAAAATAATAATTCTATTTGGTGAAAATTTGAAATTTCAATGCAATAGTACTTATATTTCAGGGGAAAAAGAAGAAGTAGGTGTTTGTATGACCACCCTAACCATAATAAAATGATAATATTTTTTTATAATATTTTAGATATAAGTAGAGGACTCATGTCCCGATGTGTTGCATATTTTTTTGTAATTTTTTTCCAAGTAAATAATTAATTATGAATTTTTTATTACAACTTTAAAAAAATATAAGAACCCGTATGTCTAACCACTTTAACTTGGTCAAAACTTCATGAAATTCAATTTTTTTTTTTAAAATCTTATAGTATGCGAAGTATACAATGTGACACATGTTTTTAATTCAAAAAATGTGATACTGTTTGAAATCTATAGATGTTTTTCAATTAGCCTATCAATCAAGACTCTAGTCATAATTCAAATAGAAAATGAATAATAATTATTTATTAAATTCAAAGTAAAGCATAATTTATATTGGTGGAAAGCTGAGAATCTCCTTTAAAAATCCTTTTCATTTCATCAATTTTGGGTAAAAAAAAGTCATCAACCACATGGGCCATCATATCACTTACATATCGCCACTTTTTGGCCCATCATGATCTTGCACATACCTAGTTATTATGGTGGATCTTCTTGTTGATCTAAGGTAGTGAACCTCCTTGTAGTAGTCTTCTTCAATTCTCTCCTATTCCAGATAATGAGCCTTTGTGTAGTGAGCCTTTTGTAATTGGTGTTGTTATTCATATATATATATATATATATATGTGAGTTCATCCTCACCATGTTTTCTACCCGATTAGGGTTTTCCATGTAAATCCGGTGTTCTATTATGTATTTTTTTTGTTGTGTTGATGTTTTATTTTATTTGCATTAATACTAATGCTTAATAAGGGTTTGTAGATTAATGAGGGTATGAATGTTTTAATGCACAACTGATTCAACCCCCCTCTCATTTGTCTTTTGTGTCTAACAATTGGTACTAGAGATATGGTTCCTTGGAAGAATCTTAACCTCTTGATGTAGATCTAGTGGTGCATAAGAATGGTGTTAAAGTTCCAATTTTTGATGGATCAAACTATGTTGTTTAGAAAGCCAGGATGGAAACATTTCTTGTCTCATTAGGGTTTTTTGTTTGTAAGTCAATTGAAAATGGATACACTATGCCTACTATTCTTTCAAAAAGTGATGAAGAGATCAAGGATTATGAGAATAATGGAAAATCGAGGAATGCTATCTTGAGTGGGATTTCTGATTTAGAACTTGTAAAGGTGATAAGCCTCAAAACTACTAAAGAGATCTAGACAAAGTTGCAAAGTATTTATGAGGGAGACGATAAGGTCAATCAAGTAAAGATATATAATTTCAAATCAAAATTTGAAACCCCAAGGAAGTCAAAAGATGAATATATTGTAGGATACATGCTCTAGGAGTATGAAATTGTCAATGCCATCAATGGTCTTGGTGAAAAAATCGAGGAAAGTGAAGTTCTAAAAATGGAATTGAGAACTCTTCCTAAAACTTATAGTGCTAAAGTTTATGCTATTGAGGAAGCTCATAATTAGGATCAATATTGTAGAGAACAAATACTTGATGCTTTAACTACTTTTTAATTAATATATTTTGACAAAGATGCTCTAAAGAAATAAAATTATTTTTTAAAAAGCTAGCAAGAAAGATGATGAATCTGATCCAGATGATCTTGCTGAGGTGGAAGAATTCTTTTTAAGTAGATTAAAAAAGGGCACTAGAAAATACAAAGGTAAGTTACCCTTCAAATGCTTCAATTATGGAAAGATAGGTCATTATTCTTCTAAATGTCTAATAAAAGTTTCAAATGACAAACATAAAGATCATAAAGGTAAATATGTCAAGAAGATTTATTATGGTAAAGAAGATAGTGGTGTATCAAATGATGAGGAATTAGACTATCTAGATGATGAAAGTGAGGAATTTTTGTTTGTGGCTTTAAATGTTGGAACCAATTCTATTGACCTTGAAAGATGTATGTGTTGGCAATGCAAGGGCAAACAACTAAGAGGGGGAGTGAATCAATTGTCACAGAATTTCAAAATAATTAACTTTGTTAACCCTTATTCTTAGATCTGATTAATAACCATGAAATAATAAATCAACAACACATCAGAAATACATATAACATCAAGATTGTTCCGTGGAAACCTTGTTAGGGGAAAACAAATGGTGGAGGGTTAATCCAAAAGTTTATACTATGTTAAAATTATAATAAGAATAAATGGGAATGCACATGCATTGAGGTACACTTCCTAGAGCTCACTGCTTAGATACAAGGGAAGAATCAATGTCTTATAGAAACATTCAGATTAGATCCATCTGAAGAATTTGAACTGAGAGAGTAGCATCTGCTAATGCCTGATTATAGTTTCAGTTAAGCACATGATCACTTCTTCACTTTTATTCACTCTTCTTCACACTTTGCTCTCCCTTCGAATGATCTAATCTTTACTCACACATAGCACTTGCAAAATTCACATCATACACACATCAAATGAGACAAACAATCATTCATATATATCCACAACAAGTAATTACATTACTTCATGTGGACTTGAACAAAATAATAGAATGAATGCAAATTGTTAGCCCAAAATAGTAAAGATTATTAATGTGAATCAACCAAGGTTCGCCAAAACATAGTAGAGACCCAAAAAAATTTCCTCGAACACAAAACACCTTCAAATATTTTTCCTTGAAGATCCACAACATGCTATAATCACCCTGTCGGTCATGAACATGAAAAACATGAACACGCAAGAGAAAATCATGGATTGTGAGCACAATGATCAATGCAGACATGCAAAATAGATAGAAAATGATCTAGAAACATCCACAAACACCACAAGACCATACACAACAACTCAAATTACTATGATCACATTATATTCTTGCAAGAACACTAGCTTCAATAACAAAATAACTATCGAAACAAAGAAACTCATAGCTTGCTCAAATCTTCATGGACACCTCTGAGAATTTCGGTGGATAAACTAGATAGGCTTAAAAAAAATCCTTTAATCTGCAACATCTCATAATCAATGTACTAAACTTTCCATCATACTGGTCTTCACTACTTCATAGACAACCTGCAACGTATTTTATTACAATTTTCTCAGTATCCTTGACATATAAAGTCTTAAAGACATTAATGCTAATAGTGTTGACATCAATGACAACCAAATATCAGAAACATAACCACAACATCCAATAATCTCCTCTTTTGGCATTGATGGCAACACATGATGTGAAAAACACCATCAACACAACTAACTTCAACACTTACTCCCCCTTAGGTTCTGACTCTTCTCTCATGAATTCTTCTAGATTTTTTCACATTATTCTTCTCACTCTTTGACATCAATGACAAAGATACAGAAGCTTTGAACCACATATCTGAATCATCTGACTACTCCCCCTAAGTAGCAGCCACACAACATCAATCTGAATCAAGATATGACTATGAAATGCTCATACTGATGCAATGTCTTGCATCTTAGTTCTAATTAGGAGGGGAAATCACCCCTAACTTCTCTATGAGATACTCAAAAGTATCCTTAGGAATTGGATTAGTAAAGATGTCTGTAATTTGCTCCCTAGTAGGTACATACTCCAGTGTGACTTCCTTATCACTCACCTTATCTCTCAAAAAGTGGTATTTGATAGATATATGCTTGGTCTTTGAATGCAACACCAGATGCTTATAAATGTTAATTGTACTTGAATTATCATAGAATATAGCAATAGGTTCATCATACACAACTCTGATATCTTTCAACATATTCTTAATCCATAATACTTGAGTACAATTGTTAGTAGCAACAATGTATTCTACCTCTGCAATAGGCAAAGAAATGGAATTCTTCTTTTTACTTAACCATGAAATCAACTCACTTCCCAAAAAAAAAGGTGCCACCATTGATAATTTTCCTGTCAATCACATCTCCTACCCAATCAACATTATTAAAGGCACTTAAAGTAATATAATCATCTTTAGGATACCACAGGCCAAAATATATTGTTCCCTTCAAGTATCCAAAAATATTTTTTATAGCAGTCACATGAGATTCCTTAGGATCGGCTTGAAATCTTGCAATAATAAATACAAAATTCATGATATCAGGTCTATTTTGAGTCAAATAAAGCAATCCACCAATCATTGATCTATATATAGTTTGATTTGGCTTTGGAGAATCATCATCTATTGTCAAATTACATTCGATCACCATGGCTGTACTGATAGGATTTGAATCTTCCATACCAAACTTCTTTAGCAATTCTTTCAAATATTTAGACTGAGATATAAAGATCCATTTATCTAATTGAGTAATTTGCAATCCCAAAAATAATTTCATCTCTCCAATCATTGACATCTCAAACTCATTATGCATCTCATTAGCAAACTTCATGCACAAACCATCATTTCCTCCAAAAATGATATCATCAACAAAGACTTCCACAAAAAAATCTTTATCATCATTAATCTTGAAATACATATTACTATCAGCAGTAACTTTGTTGAATCCAAGCTTTAGATTATACTTGTCCAATCTGGCATACCAAGCTCTAGGGCCTTGCTCGAGTCCATATAATTATTTCTTCAACCGACACACCATATCTTCTTTATCATTCAATTGAAATCCATTAGGTTGCTCAATGTACACTTCTTCCAATTCACCATTTAGAATTGTTGACTTGACATCCATCTGATAGACCTTGTAGTTTTTGTAAGAAGTATAAGCAAGAAACAATCTCACAACTTCAATTCTAGCAACGGGGGTAAAAGTCTCTTCAAATTCAATTCCTTCCATTTGAGAATATCCTCTGCATACCAATCTTTCTTTTTTTCTAATAACTTTACCTTTCTCATTCAGTTTGTTTCTAAAGACCCATTTAGTTCCAATTTCATTTTTATCCTTAGGTCTAGGAATAAGAGTCCATGTATTATTCTTCTCAATTTTATGCAGTTCTTCTTTCATTGCTTCAATCCAATAGTCATCTTTGCATGATTCATATACATTACTTGGATTAGTCTTTGATATCAAACAATATTCTTCTGCAATTCTTCTCATAGTTTGGACACCTTTGTTCTTATCACCTATAATCTAATTTTTTGAATGATTTAATCTCGCATACCTTGGAGCCTTACATTGTTCTTGAATTTTAGGCTCTTGTAATCTCTCTTCTGTACTTACACTAGTTTCTCCTTCTTCTTGATCTTCTTGATTCACCATAATGATTTGAACTTGATTTGAGGTTTGACCTTTGTTTGTACTATCATTCTGATCATCAGAGTCATATCCACTAGTTTTGGATGGTCTAGCAATGTTTTCATCAACCTTAACATTTGCACTTTCAACCATTTTCTTCTATCTCTTGTTGTAGCACTGGTAGGCCTTGCTCTTAGTAGAATAACCAAGAAAGATTCCTTCATCACTCTTACCATCAAACTTTCCTATATCTTTGTCTCTTCTGATGTAGCATTTTCTCCCAAAGATTTTGAAATATCTAATAGTAGGCTTATAACCAAACCATAGCTCAAAAGGTGTCTTACTAGTATCACCTTTGATTTGTACTTGGTTGAGGATATAAACATTAGTACTACCAACTTCTCTCCAATAGATATGATGAATATTTCCTTCCAACATCATAGTTCTAGCAACATCTTGAACTATCTTGTTCTTCCTTTCCGCAACTCCATTTTGTTGAGGGGTTCACAGTGTAGATAATTGTCTCTTTATCCCATTTTCTTCACAGAAAGAAGTAAACTCATCGAAAGTGAATTCACCACCTCTATCTGATCTTAGACACTTAATCTTTAGACATGTCTTTGTCTCAACCATAGCCTTAAAGATCTTGAAATTCTCTAGAGCTTCAAATTTCTCCCTTAAGAAAGTGACCCACATCATCCTAGAATAATCATCCATAAGCAACATGAAATACCTATAACCTTGCAAAATTTTGATTCTAGAAGGACCACACAAGTTAGTATGCACAAGGTACAAAAATTCATTTGAACAATGTTGTTTTTTCTGAAATGAAATTCTAGTTTGCTTTCCTAACTAGCATTCCTTATATATGGAATTAGTAGGCTTTACCAACTTAGGAAGATCTCTCATTGCCCGAGGAGAACTTATCTTGATAATAATGTCAAAGTTTACATGACACATTCTCCTATGCCACAACCAACTTTCATGAACTTGAACAATCAAACAACTTTTACTAGCAACATTCAGGTGAAAAATGTTACCTTTTATTTTTGTACCTGAAGCAATCACATTTCTAAAACTTCCCAATATTCTACAATTTCCATCCTTTAATTGAAGATTGTATACCTTATCAACCATCTATCCAACGCTCAAAATATTATCCTTCAAACCTTCAACATAAAGAACATCATCAGTATTATGCTTACCATCAAAATAAATACATCCTCTACCACAGATTATACCACCATTGTTATCACCAAATCTTACAACACCACATTCATACTTTTATAGGCTCACAAATTTGTGTTTATCACTTGTCATGTGATTTGAAAATCCATTGTCAATTACCCATTCATCCTTTTCTTCAACTCGAGTAGTTAGGGCTTTCTCCACATTTGTACAACTAGCAGATTCAGTAGACATGGGTTTATTTTCCTTGAAAATAATAAACACAAACTCATCTTCACTTACATTCCCTTTATCAGATTCATTATCTGTCACACCTTCATCAACAACATAATAACACTTCTTTTGAAATATAGGCTTGTCATATCTTGGCTTAGGGCCTCTTTCCGAACACCTTAATGCAAAATGGCCTATCTTACTATAGTAAAAACATTTATTAGGAAACTTTCCTTTGTACTTATCTTCTCCTCTGGATTCTCTTTGGACAATAAGTGCTTCAAGCTCATTTAGTTCCCTTTCTTCTTCTTCAATCTGTCTCATTTCTTCTTCGTACTTGAATACCTTTCTAGAAGAACTTTCACCTGGATCATATCTTTGCTTGTCTCTTTTGGAGGTAGTAGCTTTGAATGTATATTCTATCTTAGGAAGGGCATCACCGAATTTACTCAACTCAAAAATAGTAATTTTACCAATCAACATATCTCTGGTTATATGTGTCACATTTCGGAGCTCCTCAATGGCTGTAACTTTGATTTTGTATATGTCAGGCAAGGATCTAAGCACTTTAGCAACAATCTATGATTCATCCACCTATCCACTAGCACATATGATACCACACACAATTTCATTCACTTTTTGCATGAAAGTAGTAATATTCTCATCATTACCCATTTTCAACATTTCATATTTCCCTTTCAGAATATGTAGCTTAGCCATCTTCACATTAGCATCACATTCATATAAAGTTTCCAACTTTTTCCTAATCTCATAAGCAATCTTTAGATCCATAACATTCATCTCATAATCAGTGAAAGCACTCAACAATGCTTCCTTAGCCCTGATATTGTATTCAACATCCCTAATCTCAGTAGTAGTAGCAGGACCACTTTGAGGAATAACATACCTATTACTTGTAATGTTATAGTAAGATTCACTAATGCATCTCATATGAAACTCCATTCGAGTTTTCCATAGAGAATAGTTTGTTCCATCAAATCTCAGACTATCTTTCTTATATGTCACCATATAAGATCAAATCAAGCTATTAAAATTATTCCAAGGAACCTGCTCTGATTCCAATTGTTGGCAATGCAAGGGTAGACAATTGAGAGGGGGGGGTGAATCAGTTGTCAAAAAATTTCAAACTAATTAACTTTGTTAACCCTTATTCTTATATCTGATTAATAACCATGAAAGCATAAATCAAGAACACATCAAAAATACACATAACACCAATATTTTTGCATGGAAACCCTATTAGGGGACAAACCATGGTGGAGGTTAATCCACAAGTTTATACTCTATTAAAAGTATAATAAGAATAAATGGGAATGCACATGCATTCAGGCAGACTTGCTAGAGCTCACTACTCAGATACAAGTGAAGACTCTTTATCTTATAGAAACATTCATATTAAATCCATATGAAGAATTTGAACTGAGAGAATAACATCTGCTAATTCCTGATTACAGTTCTGATTAAGCACATGAACACTTCTTCACTTTCCTTCACTCTTCTTCACACTCTGTTATACCTTTGAATTATCTAATATTTATTCTCACATAGCACTCGTACACTTCACATCATACACACATCAAATGAGATAAAAAATTGCTCATATATATTCACAACAAGTAATTACATTGCTTCATGTCGGCTTGAAAAAAATAATAGAATGAATGTAAACTGTCAGCCCAAAACAATAGATATTACTAATGTGAGTCAACCAAGGTCATTCACAACATAGTAGAGACCCAAAAAAATGTCCTCAAACACAAAAAACCTTCAAGTATTTTTCCTCGAAGATCCACAACACGCTATAATCACCCTGTCAGCCATGAACATGAAAAACATGAACATGTAAGAGAAAATCATGGATCACGAGCACAACGATCAATGAAAACATGTAAAATAGATAGAACATGATATAGAAACATTCACAAAGACCATAAGAACATACACAACAACTCATATAACTAGTATAACATTATCTTCTTCTAGGAACACCAACTTCAGTAACAGAATAACTTTCGGAACACAAAAACTCATAGCTTTCTCAAATCTTCATGTGCACCTCTAAAAATTTCAGTGGATAAACTAGATAGGCTTGAAAAAAACCCTTTAATCCATAATGTCTCAATGTCAACGTACTAAAATTTCCATCATACTGATCTTCACTACTTCATAGACAACCTACAACTTATTTTATTACAATTTTCTCAATATCCACGACATATATAGTCTTAAAGACATTAATGCTAATAGTGTTTACATCAATGGAAACTACATATCAACAACATAACCACAACATCCAATAGTGTGAAGGAAATTTCTTGTTAAACATGTCACAGTATTGAAGGAACTATGTTGACTTATTTTCATGCAAGAGAGGAGAGAAACTACTAAGGTGTATGGAAACGGTTCAATTAAGTTTTAAGGAAAGCATAAGATAGATGATGTTTTTAATGTAAAGGGTATTTATAATAATATTCTTAGTGTAGGAAAAATATGTAAAAGATGATACAATTTGGTGTCTCAGGATGATGGTTGTGAAATCAGAAAAGGAAACTCTAGAACATTGGTTGTAGTAGGAAAAAAGACAAGGAAATTTTCATCAGCTCAAAGGTGGTGGTGTTAAATTTTTTATGTAAGAAATCAATTAAAGTTGAATATGAAATAGAAGAATGGGTCAAATCAATTTTGATAGCTTAGTGAAGATCAACTCTACTCAATTTGTGAGAGATTTGGCAAGAATTACAAAGCCTATCAATGTAATTTTCAAGGAGTGCTAGTTTGGAAAGAAGAAAAAGAAAAGGTTTAGAACTAAGGAACATTCTATTGTAGGTTCTTTAGATTTAGTGTATATAGATCTATGTGGACCTACTGGGAACAAGAAGATCTCAAGGTGAGAGGTATTTTATGTTTTTAATAGATGATTCCTCTAGAATGACTTAGGTGACCTTTCTAAAAGAAAAATTAGAAGCTCTAGATAATTTCAAAGCATTAAAGCCTATGGTTGAGAATGAAATAGATTTGAAAATAAAAAATTTGAGGTCTAAAAAAGTTGGTGAGCTCATCTCTAATGAGTTTAACAACTTTTGTGAAGATCATTGGATAAAGAGACACTTAACAACTCATAGGACTCCTCAGTAGAATGGATTTGTGGAAAGGAAGAATAGAAAAATTCAAGAAGTAGCAAGAAGAATGATGAAGGAAACAAATCTACTGGAAGTCTAATGGAGGGAAGATATTCACACTATAGTGCACATTCTTAATAGAGGAAAAGAAAGAGTGAAAAATTCAAAGACCCCATATGAGCTATGGTATGGAAAACCTCCTACTCTAAAATTTAAATCATAGTGTTTGGAAGAAAATCTAGGAAATTTTGATGCAAGATCAAATGAAAGAACCTTCCTTGGATACTCTATTTTGAACACTTGGAATAGTAAGAGGGGGGGGTGAATCAGTATTCCCTAAAACTACTTAAACATTTAAATATTCACTTCACACATCATATTCAAATTATATTAAGGAAATAAACCATGAAATAAATCATCAAAGCTTATAATACATGAACACTATATTTTTTACATGGAAAACACAAAAAGGGAAAAACCATGATGAGGATTAGCTCACAATATATTATGGCCAATCATAACATATTATAGAGTAGGTCACTTTCTTTTGGACTCACTATATAGAGAATAAGATAAAATAGAAAAGAGGAGTGGATCACTACCAAGTTTTGAACTGCTAATAATGCATCTACAAAATGTAGGAGATATAGTTCCAATGGAGCTCAATATATTGAATCAACACACTTCATAGTACACAACTTCCACACTCTTCCTTGCTTTAAATTCACATCACATTTCATTACTTTATATTCACACTAAAACATCAAAAATGATCTTAGATTTATACACATTACATTCACAAACACCTACAACATCTATTAGGTCAGCCTAATTAGATGTACCATGCATAACAAAACTTGTCAGCTTAAGATTCAAAAAACAAACTTCACACCTTAATTCAAAGCTTGCAATGCATCCAAATAGGTGGGTGATCCCACAATAGTGGTTTACAATTTTTGGCCAAACTGGACACTCATAATTTTATTTTTAACTAAATCTTCACATTCGGGCACCTATAGCAGCTAAACCCCGAGGAATTTGAAGATGATGCAAAATAGAGTCACGTTAAATTTTTTCTATAGATTCTAAAAATATTTTTTCAATTTTTTTGGAATCATATTGCACTTCTTTTTCCATATCCCACGGAAACTCATTTTTTTTCAAAAAATATCATTTTTAAAAAGTACCACACACTGTATAATGCATAATTTTTTTTCCATGAAGGATGAAATCCTAATTCTTTCAAATTTAGATTTCTAACTTTGATATCTAGTGCTTCCACTTGGTTAGATAGTTTTTTATTGAATATTTTTTCTTTAATCAAGTTTCGAAGTCAAACCAATTACAATGCAGACATAGTGTGACTATATAATGCGTAACTTTTTTTGTATATATCAAAATTCAATTTTTGTTTTTTTGTTGGATCAAGGAATTCAATATCTAGTGCACTCATACTTTTCAAAAAAATAAATTGATAATCTGCCATTTCTCCACATGTGCAGAACAAAGACCTTCATTTTCGATGAAAAACCTATGTTTAATAAAACTAAAAAAATAAATAAATAATAGAACCAAAACATATTAAAATTATATTTGTTGGATAGCTCATTATAAGGACTACCATAATCATTTGAAATAAATTTTAAATGAATCCATTTGATCGCCAAAAAGGTAAATCAAAAGTATTTTTTATCAACATTTTGATAGGTGTAAAGGAGACTCATTTATAAGTATGGTTTACAACTAGCGAGGTTCTATCCAAGGGTATTTGATCTAAGGTGGTTTGATAAAACCCTATTCAATTGGAATCTTTAAAATGGAACTTTTTAAAGCTTAAATTATTATATTTCCTAAAAATATGTGATTTCAACAAAAATCAGTTCCTCTCAGAAATTGTAAACCAGCTTTGTGGGATCACCCAGGTTAGAGAGCACCCATCATAAATCCAAAAGACAAATCAAAACTTCCTTTAACTCTACAAAACCTTAAACTTATTAGGTCAACTCCGTTGATTGATAAACACTATAATACACCAACTGGTCATCCACAAACTAACACTCAAAACACCAAGACACTCACCACTTCGATCATGGATACAATTAACAATTGTAAACACTCCCTCAAATCCACATCAAAAAATATTCTTATATGGTGGAATGTAGACCATTCAAACATGTACTCTATATTGGTAACATTGTCACTAGCAGACCTAATACACTGTCATCATTATCTTCAATACCAAAGGACATAACAACATGAAACTTTGTGTAGTGTATTAAAATGCGTACCATTTCATTTTAAAACTTGTTTGGGCCTACCTTTATTTATTTATCCTTCTTTATGGCTAAATTGGTCCTATTTTGTGTCCACAAGCACTATGAATGACATATTTTTTTGGTTAATCCTCACATTATCCAATGCATAAGTGATCCCCTAATGATTTTTATTGGTGTGTCCCTAATTTTTCATTGGTAATAAAATGCCACTAAGAGCATCTTTGTCCCCCAAGGTCTTGAGACCCTAATTTTGAGGTATCTTTTTTGGGTGCCTTTTTGGTGTCTGTTCCCCAAGTTTCATCAATTGAGATAAGATGTCACCTAGGGCATCTATTCCTCTTTAAGTCATTTTCAAGATTTAATTTCAAATTCTAGCAAGATTTAACCTCCTTCATTTAATGAATTCATATGTCAGCTTGGTGTGATACAATTTTGGGATATTAAGCATAGATAAGTATAAATACAAGGTTCATTCATTCATTTTCATCCTAAGCATTCAAATATTGATTCTTAAGGAAAATTTATGAGATAAAAAAAAATCAATAGAAATTCATAAATCATTTGGAATCATCATCAAGATTCAAGCATCATGTCAAAGACTATTCTCGCATCATGTGTGTTGTTGTACTAACATTTGTGATGTAGGGTTTTGATTTAAGCAAGCAGGCAATTCAAGATCCATATCTATTTCAGCCATTTCACATAAGTTTGCAGCCTTACAAGGGTTTGGTGAGTTGTAGCATTTCATGTTGTTCATTCACCATTTCCTTCATCATTTCAATTTCATTTCAAGGTTTAATTACTAACAAGGGGTTTGACCAAGGAAAACCCCCATTCACTAACACTCAACAAGTTTTTCCCATCTTGTCCATTTGTGTTTGCATATCTAGGTTGAAGACTTGAAGATCACTCAGAGTTCAAAGTTGTCAAAGTTTCAAAGTTTCATTGTAAAGTTGTGATCTTCATGGAAACTCACCTACGGGTGAAATCCGACTATTTCAGAACTTCAGATCTGGAAGAAAGCAATTAGAGATCTAGGAGCTCAGAACCATATTAAGAATTTTTAGAAATTCAAAGTGGGACTAAAATGAAATATTGGGTGTATTATTCCTCCATAACATATCTTTCAAATATTCTTCAAGATTTTGTTCCAGCATCCAAATATTTTGTGTTTGCCCCAAAAAACAACAACGAGACTAAAATGCCATCTTGGGCATCATAGTCCTTCAAGGCATATTTTGGCAGACTGTTTAAATTTTGAGAAACCAAATTGCATATCAACTATTCCCAAGTACACATACCCTAACTTGGAGTTGTTCATTTTCATTATTTGTAGGCTTCGTTTAGCTCATTTTGGGTTGTTTGCATATCATAGCATGTTTTAAAACATTGTCTTTTCCAAGCATTTTCTTGGTGGTGAACCCCTTAAATCCAAAGAATAACCCCTCCTAAGTCCTCCTAATTGTGTATTGGCTCACCTTGAGAGGTTGATAGTCAATTCTATTAGGGTTCTTAGGACATTTGAATGAACTAGATAGAATTGGAGGAAAAGGTACCTCCTTTCATCCCCCTATTTTCATCTTCAGTTCATTTTGGTGAACCTGAATTTGTTTGGGAATTCTTCCTTTTCTAATTTGGAGTCCTTTAGAGTCCTAGATCTAGATTGCATTCATTGCATTGTACATCTAGAGTTTCTTGCATCTTGCATTAGTGAAATTGCATTTAAGGTTTCCTATTTTTGCATTAGTAAAGTGAAAATAGGTTGCAGTTTTACTTTCTTACATCATTCCATTTCATTAAAAAAATTTAAAGTGCATTTTTCATTCTCTTAATTGCATTTAGAAACATTGTTCTTTCATTGAAAATTTAAAAACTGCATTTCAAATCTTACATTCAATTGTTTGTTAGTCATTGCATTTCTTTGCATCCATTTGCATCATTTTTGGTTTCCAAACATCAGGGCCTTGGGTAGGCAACCTAATAAAAAAAATTCAAGCCATAATTTGATATTTTTCTTAGAAAAAACTCTACTAGGACTAAAATGCCTTTCTTGGCATCTTAGTCCGTCACAAATTTTCTTTGCTCAGAATAATCTCTCTACTGTTTGCTGCCTGTTTTAGCCTCTAGAAATTTAGAATCTCATCAAGAGGACTAAAAATCCCTTACTGACATCTTAGTCCCTGTTGACTTTGACTCTCCAGTTTATAGGGTCTGAAATTTCTTTTCTGTGTTTCTGTGGATTGTTTTTAGTTTGTTGTTTCAATTTCCAAAATTGTTGTCATTCCAGTTTCTTTCATTTCAAGTGTATTTGCAAGCATAGGAAATTGTGTTAATTGTATGTTTCATGGTTTATTCCTTGTATAAGTTTTAGTACTTGGTGTCCTACTACTAATACTATGGTTAGACTAAGTACAAGACTCATGGAATCCCATGATAAAACACTCATTATGGATCTTGGGTTATCAAGCTCTCTTACTTCTGGTATTGGAACTAGTTCACTAGGTATGGACCATACCTTTAACACCTCCTTTTCCATTCCTACCTTACCTACAAGTGTTATGCCAAGTGTTCAAACATTGGTTGATCATATTTCTCAAGAAAACAAAATGAAAATGCATGAAGACCTAGCCCATTTACAAGATAGTGTAAGTATCGAAAACATTTCCAACACTATTATACCTACCATAGATAGCATTCACTGCATGATGGAAAGTGATGAAGAAATAGAAGTTGTGCATAATATAGCTCATATCTTTAGAAAAAATCTTCCTTCCAAGACTAATGGTGCTCAAACTTCAAACAATGTGCAAGGAGGAAATCAAACTCCTCCCTCTTCAACCATAGCATCCATTCCAACCTACACAACTCCTCATGTGACCACAATGATGCAACCAACTAGTAATATCCTTACTACCTCACACATTTCCATGAGTGCTCCTTATACCTATGTGGCATCTAATGTCATGTCTCAAAATTTGATGCTGCTTGTTTTTTCTTTATGTGGATTTGAAATATGGCTGAATGTGCATGGTAGAATAAATAATAAATCATGTAGTATTTTGAGAGATGAAATAAGAAAATGTTTACTTTAATTTTGAAAATTTTATATGTATTGAATATAGTTTAATTTTGAAAGGAGGAATGGTTCTCTCTCACACACACGGGCACTTAGAATCATGTAGATACATTTAGTATTTAATCTAGTTAAATTTTTATATGGTTCATTCTTCTAAATGCTTAATTAAATTAATTTATAGTGAAATAGAAGTGCAAAGGAATAAAAAAATTAATTATAATTTAATTAAATATTTCATTATGTAATTAAATGATAATTTTTTGTTGTAAAGGATAATTATTTTATTTGTGAATAAATGGTATTTCTTTATTATTTGTCAAGAATAAATATTATGCATGAAAAAAAAAAATATTTGAATTTCAAGATTAGGTTATTGGAAAATTTGGGGTGAAATATTTAAAAGATGAAAAAATAATAATGGAAACACACACAAAATCTTTCATAATATTTCTTTATTTCTTTGTAAAAGATAACTAAAAATGGGTGTCGGTGAGAGGGGTTTTAAAGCAAAGTAAATCAAGAATGGTAGAGAAGGGAAGAAAAAAACAAGAGAGGAAAGAGAAACAAGAAGAATAAAATATTCAAGAAGCAATTTCAAGGTTTTTAAATCCTTTTTTTCCATTGTGTTTTGATTTCAAATGTGTGAACTGTAACATCCTAGATTTTATGCAAGTATGACTAGATAAACAAAGTTAAATCTTAATCTAAACAATCTAAAATCTAACAACAAAGAATGAGGAAATAAACTAAACTAATAAAACCAAAATGATCTCACTGAATATGCATTCATCCCTTCAAATTATCTTGATTGTTCTTCTCCATTTTTCCTTTTCAATATTCTTGCCCTCAAATTTCTATGTTTGAATACAAGTATAGTATTGTCGAGTGTCTAAGAAAAATATCGAAGTTGAATCTCTTCTCAAAAGAATGTGATTTCGAGAGGAGGAATAATGATAATGATAGGCCTTTTTATAGATTTTGTGTTTTTGAACGATCGGCTCAGATCGAAAGAGAGATCGATGGACGAGATTGATGAATTCCATGTGATGTGAGTTACGTGTCAGATAGAATGTGAGTTAGAACACGAGTTCAGGAAAGACTGAAGATAGAGACTAAATTAGAACGTGAGTTTAAACACGAGTTCAAATCTTAATCTTCAAAAAATAGAAGAAATAGACTTTATACGCAAAAGCCAAAGTTGGAACTTGAAGACTTAATGCATTTGAATGCAAAATAGGAGTTAATTAATTAAATAAAGATATTTAATTAATAAAACAGATCATGCATATGAATTGGAACTAGTTAACTAACAAGTTATGATAGAGAGTCTTCTTGCAGAGATGATTAGTAGTTGAATTCAGAGATAACTGAAGAACTAAAAATAGATCTCGAGTCATAAGGTGAGTGGACGATTAAATAACTAATTGACAGAGGAATGTGACATAATTAATTAAATAAATGAATTAAATGTTAATTTAATTCAATCATTCAAAAATAAGACTTTAATTAAATAAATAAAGTAATTTATTTGATTTGACTGTTTGAAAGGATAATATGAATAATTAAATAATAAATATTTAATTATAGATAAAGGAGGTTAAATGAATAATTAAATAAAGATATTTAATTATAGTTGGAAAAGTATGATAAAGGGGTAATTAAATAATAAATTATTTAATTGATAGATAAAGGGGGTAGAATTAATTAGTACGCAACATAATTAAATAAATATGATTTATTTAATTAATCAAGTTGAATAAAGATTAATAATGAATTAATGAATTAATTAAAAAGGGGTATTTAATTAATAGAGGAAATATGTGTTGAAAAGGTTAATTAAATAATATATGTTATTTAATCAAGATGATGAACTATAGAAAATTATGTCGAAATGTGTACTCGTAGGCCTAGACCAATTTTCGGTATCTATAGTTTGCCCCTCTTTGATACAATGTTGGTACAACGTTGTGTCAAAGAAAATATGCCCTGATCATGCCCTAGCATGAAAAAGGTTAAGGTATGCCCGCTTGGGAAAATTGACAATTTTTGAAAACTTAAAAAAAAAATCAAGAAATATTTCTGATAAGTCAATGTGATAGTCAAAAATGCTATGGAGTTGATGGAATTGAATTTGGAGTTGAAACAGATGTGTACAAGTCGTTTGAAGTCAAAAGGCTACGCGGCCAATAGATTAGGTCTAAAAAAAATGCCACCGAAATTCAACCTATAAATAGAAATTAGGATGAAATGGAATTCATTTGCACCTAGAGGAGATAGAAAAAGAGGAATTTTGCTCTGACCAACTGACGAAGATAACTCCTATTCCACATACTAGGCATTGAGGAAATTAGATCCGGAGGTTCAGGAGGCCAGTCGACGCAGGACCACCGGTACGTACCCGAAAACGAGCACTTGAAATTTATTTTTGCATGTAGTTTTAAGTGTTTGAAAATTAACAAGCAAATGTGGTGTATCGTAAATGATGCATATGCCATCGTATTCACCGCATTTGATTGCAAAACAACAAATATGTGAAAAGATGCCTTGGGGTTGGATTAGGTAGTTAGTGAATGAACGCATTTGAATAGAAATGCACCGCATGTGTTGTTATGCAATGCATATGCATTAGGAATAGACGCAGTTGATGTAGTGCACCGCATATGTATTAATGAAATGCATATGTAGGTGAGCGGTAGAATGTAGAAAATGAACCGCATGTGCAAAAATGCACCGCATGTGGTTTTTTGAACCGCATGTGTTGTAGTGGGAAAGGGGTTTGTAAAAATCTGTGATGCATATGAAATATGCACCGCATATGAGGCTCTATGCAATGCATTTTCAAAAATGCACTACATCAGTAATGTGAGCCGCATTTGATAGGTTAAATTTTTGAAAAAATTTCCAAGGAAAATTTGAAAAATGCTAACATCACGGTTAAATTGCAAGTGGTATTAGATCCTATTTATACGTGAGAGTCTTGACCAGACACATTTGACTTGATAGACACCTTGACTTCTGTAGAGATTTAGCTTCTATGGAAGCTAGGCCTTCGTCACTATTTGTTGATGCCTGCCATTCAGGCAAACAGGGGGATGTTGATGGCACTGTGCGAGAGATGGCATTCAAAGACATCGTCATTTCATTTACCGACTGGGGAGGCCACTATCACATTGGAGGATGTGTACAGGATTCTGAGATTACCAATTAGAGGTGAGCGGATTATGTATGATACGCAGCGAGGATGGATGGAGTTAGCACAGTTCTATCAGGTGGATGACATCAGTAGGCTCAGGATCGAGCATTATGAGATTAGATGGAAAGTACTAGTAGATAGATATGATAAGATCGACTGTATCCTATGTACCTTGATTGGGGGTATAGTGCTTCCAGACAGACGGGGTCACGAATTTCCAGTGGGATGGGGAACTATGCTAGTCGGCATGTTGGATTTTGAGACGAGATATGCATGGGGTCCATGTCTACTTGGGATGTTGTACTTCCACTTACATGACATCGCCTACAGAGATGCACAGTCATTGAGTTGTGGCACGACACTATTGATGGTATGGGGTTGGGGGAGGATAGCTATTTTCTGTCCTCCAGTTATAGTAGAGAGAGAGGAGAGATGCCCGTATGTGTTTCAATATATAGGACAAATTACGTAGACCCATGTAGGAGACATAGGGTACTGGTGACACACCTTGGATATTCTTGATCAGTTCACATGGAGACCTTACATGGATTGTGAGGAGTGGGTGGATGAGGATATACATTTTCCATTTTGCAGATAGACATAGTATCTTATTGGGAGGACTGTTTCTAGTGTTCACATTATCGAGCGACATCTGCGTTAATCCCTTCGAACTATCTTGATTGTTCTTCTCCATTTTTCCTTTTCAGTATTCTTGCCCTCAACTTTATGTGTTTGAATGCAAGTATAGTATTGTCTAGTGTCTAAGCAAAATATCGAAGTTGAATCTCCTCTCAAAAGTATGTGATTTTGGGAGGAGGAATAATGATAATGATAGGCCTTTTTATAGATTTTTTGTTTTTGAATGATCGGCTCAGATCGAAAGAGAGATCGACGGACGAGATTGATGAATGCCATGCGATGTGAGTTATGTGTCAGATAGAACGTGAGTTGGAACGTGAGTTAGAAGATGAGTTCAAGAAAGACTGAAGATAGAGAATACATTAGAACATGAGTTAGAACACAAGTTCAAATCTTAATCTCCAAAAAATAGAAGAAATAGACTTTGTATGCAAAAGCCAAAGTTGGAACTTGAAGACTTAATGCATTCAAATGAAAAATAGGAGTTAACTAATTAAATAAAGATATTTAATTAATAAAACAAATCATGCATATTAATTGAAGCTAGTTAACTAACTAGTTATGGCGGAGAATCTTCTCACAGAGATGATTAGCAATTGCATTCTAATATAACTGAAGAACTAAAAATAGATCTCGAGTCAGAAGGTGAGTGGATGATTAGATAACTAATTGACAAAGGAATGCAACATAATTAATTAAATAAATGAATTAAATTTTAATTGAATTCAGTCATTCGAAAATGAGACTTTAATTAAATAGATAAAGTAATTTATTTAATTTGACTATTTGAAAGGATAATATGAATAATTAAATAATAAATATTTAATTATAGATAAAGGGAGTTAAATGAATAATTAAATAAAGATATTTAATTATAGTTGGAAAAGTATGATAAAGGGGTAATTGAATAATAAATTATTTAATTGATAGATAAAGGGGGTAGAATTAATTAGTATGCAACATAATTAAATAAATATGATTTATTTAATTAATCAAGTTGAATAAAGATTAATAATGAATTAATGAATTAATTAAAAAGGGGTATTTAATTAATAGAGGAAATATGTGTTGAAAAGGTTAATTAAATAATATACATTATTTAATCAAGATGACAGACTATAGAAAATTATGTCGAAATGTGTACTCATAGGCCTAGACCAATTTTCGGTTTCTACATATATATATATATGCATGTATATACACTTTCTAAAGATTACTTATGCAAACAAAATAATGTACACATCTACAACCATGTGTGTATATTCTCTCAAAATTATATAGTGACAAATTTGCAAACAACTACTTTAATAAATGCATATATCTATCTTTCTCTGTATATATACATATATATTTATATTTATTTATATATATGTATATATATAAAAAAAATGGATGACCAAATTACATAATACAACCCAAGCCAAAAATCTCTACGTAGAAAGGAGGATGATAAATGATAATTTGGAAAGAAAGAATGGTGGAGGGGGAGTGGCCAACAACCTTCCCTTACGGTGCATTTCTTGCAGGGCAATGCCCTCTCCACAAGCTATGGCCTATGGAGGGGTGGTTGCCTCCACATGAAGCCTTCCCTAAGGAAGGCATTGGCTATGTAAGCCAACCTTTTGCTTTTTATAAAAAAAAAATATTTTCTTTCATAAAAGAAATACAACAAAACACAAGAATGCAATTAGTGTTTTATACAGTCACGAATCTCTTTCCCATAATTTCCATTCCAAAGATGAATTATAATATGATCTCTCAGAAATGTATAAAAATAGTATTATATTTTTACAAACATACATAATAGTATATTTGTGAGTATATAATATTATCTTGTACAAAGCAATACATTAATTTAAAAGATTAAGAGGATTACAATCTTGTATAGGTTTGATTCATTTATCTCAAAATAGAGAATAAAAATTCAAGCACCAACACAAGATTACAAGCAATTAAAGGATTCAACATAAGAATTTTCTCTTTTCCACAATGCAGTAAATTGTTCATGTAGATACCAAAAATTGGTCTAGACCTACGAGTACACATTTCGACATAATTTTCTATAGTTCGTCATCTTGATTAAATAATGTTAATTATTTAATTAACCTTTTCAACACATATTTCCTCTATTAATTAAATACCCTTTTTAATTAATTCATTAATTCATTATTAATCTTTATTCAACTTGATTAATTAAATAAATCATATTTATTTAATTATGTTGCGTACTAATTAATTCTACCCCCTTTATCTATAATTAAATATTTATTATTTAATTATTCATATTATCCTTTCAAACAATGAAATTAAATAAATTACTTTATTTATTTAATTAAAGTCTCATTTTCGAATGATTGAATTAAATTAACATTTAATTCATTTATTTAATTAATTATGTCACATTCCTCTGTCAATCAGTTATCTAATTGTCCACTCATCTTCTGAATCGAGATCTATTTTTAGTTCTTCAGTTATCTCTGAATTCAACTGCTAATCATCTCTACGAGAAGACTCTCCGTCATAACTAGTTCGTTAACTAGTTCCAATTCATATGCATGATCTGTTTTATTAATTAAATATATTTATTTAATTAATTAACTCCTGTTTTGCATTCGAATGCATTAAGTCTTCGAGTTCCAACTTTGGCTTTTGCATAGAAAGTCTATTTCTTCTATTTTTTGGAGATTAAGATCTGAACTCATGTTCTAACTCACATTCTAATTTAGTCTCTATCTTCAGTCTTTCCTGAACTCATGTTCTAACTCATGTTCTAACTCACATCGCATGGCATTCATCAATCTCATCCGTTGATCTTTCTTTCGATCTGAGCTGATCGTTCGAAAATAAAAAATCTATAAAAGGCCTGTCATTATCATTATTCCTCCTCCCGAAATCACATACTTTTGAGAAGAGATTCAACTTCGATATTTTTCTTAGACACTCGGCAATACTATACTTGAATTCAAACACAAAAATTTGAGGGCAAGAATACTGAAAAGGAAAAATGGAGAAGAACAATCAAGATAATTCAAAGGGATGAACACATATTCGATGAGATCATTTTGGTTTTATTAGTTTAGTTTATTTCCTCATTCTTTGTTGTTAGATTTTAGATTGTTTAGATTAAGATTTAACTTTGTTTATCTAGTCATACTTACATAAAATCTAGGATGTTACATTTGGTGAACCCGATGTGAACATGCTTCAAAATCTACACATATTTTCATCTTTCCATTTTTCTATTTTCTGTTCTTTTTTGTAGGTTTTATGTACGGCGCACCACATCTGTTTCGCAAAATGACGCATATGCATCCGTGAACTGCATCTGTGAAAAATAGCGACACATCTTTCATAAAAAGCTGCATTTGCGAAGTCGCAAACCACATCCACCTATCAACACATTTGTGAACTGCATCTGCCTATCAATGGTCAAACCGCATCTGTGGGCCCAAAAGTCGCATCTAGCTGGTAACACTTTTTCACTTTTTTATAGATTTTCGTTCATCCATACTTTCATTTTTTTGCTTTTTGAGTTGTTTTGGATTTTCGCTAATGTTTGTGTCAGTTGTGTTAAGGAGGAATAACATAGTGTTTGCAGGACTAAGCATAGAAGACATTTAAAAACATAAGACAATTTTTCTGCAGGACGAAAGCTGAAGAACAATGAACTACTGATGAATTTTCATGTAGGACCTAACGCCTTTGTGTTAAATTCATTTATTTAAGCAAGCTTTTGTTTGGTAGATAGATAATCGTCATGTGGGATTAAAATGAATTTTCTATTTGATAGATAGAAAATTGTCATTTAGATTAAAAAGAACCATTGTCTTCTTTGTTTGGTGCTTTGCACGTATCTGTAACCCTTACGATTTAGTACACCAAAGTATCATCTCCTCTTGCACAGTCATGCAATCCTGGGTGTAAGAGAAATGGATGCTAACTCTAGAACTTGGGCTTGTCTTGGTGGGAAAAAGTACTCACCCCAAGATGACTCAGACCAATAGCACACTAAAGCCAAGTGACTTCGAGCTGGTATAGAAAAGTGGATTCTTGGGGAAAGCCCAAGAATCACACACTATTTCGATGAGATGGACAGAAATGGACTCTTGCTGATGTTGGATAGTGTCCCACGAACGAAATTCCCTTATTAAACACCTTGTTGTAGAGTTACCAAAATCCTACCTACTTGTTGGCGCAACAAGGTCGGCCCTGTGAAGCCATCTTATATTCTTATGGTTTATGTGTGGAAATGAAATGTGTGCCATGGGAGTTTCATGGATATAGTAACTTGGTTGCCCCATATAAGTGAGTGCCATGGAGGAGAGCCAGTGGGATCAAGCTACTAGTCATTCGCCATAAATATGCGTAGCTAGAGAAATTCAAATAAGAATTCAACAAGTATTGTCCTAAAAGCCTAGGTTGTAATTGTTTTTCAAGTCCTAACAGTCCTTACCATCACAAAAACTGAAAATACATTGATTGTTGTGTTTGCTCTTTGTTGTATTCATCAAAATCTTGATCAAACAAACAAAGTAAGTCAACAACTTTTGGGAAAATTTCAACTTTCGGGTAAAATTCAACTGTAAAAAAAATGAGTTGCATTTGTTAGTTTAAACGCTACATACGTATTAGCGAGTCACATCTGTTAGGGTAAAAGCTGCATCTGGCTATCAAATTTTTCACTTTTGCATAGTCTGCATATCACGAGTCACATTTGTCAGTTTTCGAGTCATATGTGTGCATGCAAACCGCATCTGTCATAGGAAAACCCACAACTATCAGAAACACCGCATGCACTATCAAAAAGCTACATCTATCAAAATTTGAAACATAACTTTTAGGTGAACTGCATTTGCCTGTCAATAGAAAACATCAAAAACCGCGAGCTGAGTCCAGAACATCATTGTCATAATTTGCAGTAGGTTTTTAAGATCAACCTTAGATTCGAAACTAGTAAATTTTGCTCAAAACTTTGCATTGTTAGGTGTCATATACATCTTAGTTACCATCATTAGCTGTCATATACATCTTAATCATGGTAAACATCTTAGTCATAGTCATCCTAAGTTGCATGCATATAGATACTCCCTAGGAAATTGCATATCACAAGATTAGATAACTCTCCTCGTCATTGGAAACATTCATGTGTCGATTTGTCAAAATCATTGAACCTTGTCACTTTAGCCCCATCTAGTGGATCTTTTTAGCTCATTAGTCTAGTTTGAAAAATTCACCTTGTCACTGTCCTTGTCATACAATCAAGTTCCTTGGTCAAAAACAAGTCCTTACATGCATTTATCCCATAGGTGGTAGGTTATACCATCTTAGACTCATTTATCATCATAGTCTACTCACATCTTGCATATCGTCAGTCCTATCATACGTCATCTTAGTGTACGTCTTTTAAAAACCATTTTCGCTACATCATTTATTGTCAAAAAAATCCAAAAAAAGTAGACATAGGTCATATCAGTTTTAGACATAGTCTGCATTACCCATTTTGAGCAACTTTTTCATGGTCGAAACAAGTTCCTAAAAGAAACACAAAGTAATGATAGACCCCAGAGAATTCATCAATCCGTTTGGGAACCAACCATCAGGAAGTAAACAACCACACAAGCCTTTGCTAGAGAAACATGTCACTAGGGACACACACGGTTAGATTTACATAGAAGACATAGACGTAGTAGTACAAGATCCTAAATTTGCATCCTTCATGGATGAATGTTTGGAAAATGATCCCTAACGCTATCCAGCAAAATTGCTAGCAGAAGGTGCCAAACTACCCATAGGGTTTGATATTCGTACTTTGCAATCACAGTCAAATCAACCGTCCCAAACTACAATGTCAACGGTCTCTATTCCCCAAATAACCGCAGCAATACCAATTGGTATACCAACTCAAACATTGTCAATTGTAAACACAACCCCTTTCAACATAACACATGGTTTACAATTCACTACAGGGGCAACTTCCTCCAACCCGTTTGGCACCAACACGACTAGCAAGAGAACCAAAGTTGGCAGAAATATACCTATACCAAGTCAAATCATTTAGACAGGAAGCATTCCTATTCCAAATCAGACATTTCAGATAGGAAGCATTCCTATACCTACTCAAACCATTCAGACAAGGAATATCCCTATACCGAATCAGAATATCTTGATAGGATATATTCCCTCGCCTAATCACAACCTATCACAGAACATGGCGTATCAAAGTACTTACATTGATCCAAATATCACGAACACCATGTCCTTGACACAAGTCGATTTCCTCCAAAACAAGATGCAAAATCTTCAACAACAGATGGACAACATGTCTATGCCCGGAAAATGAACTATCTCAGTGCAAGACCTATGTCCATGTCCCTTTGACAAAGCGCTTTACATGACACCTTTCCCCCATGGATACATTATACCAATTTTTCCTAAGTATAATGGGAGAAAGAATCCTATAGAACACATTAGAGAGTTCTCAACAGCATGCATGGACATAGCGTATGACCCCACATACTTGATGAGACTATTTCCATGAACCCTTGTCAGGATAGGACTGGAATGGTTCTCTAAATTACCATATGGTATATGATCTTTGGGAAAATTAGCTAAGAAGTTTATCGAACATTTCACCTTTAACATAGACAATGAGGTAACAATTGCAACCTTGTGCCACACGACACAAGAAGATGGAAAAAATTTCACCACTTTCTTCAAGAGGTGGTGAAGTCTAGCTAGTAGGTGTCCAATTGAAATACCCGAAAAACAAAAGGTCACAATATTCCTAGAGAACATCAACCCCAAATTGCGAAGTGATCTAAGGGTACACTGTTGTACTTCATTCTCAGACTTGGTACAAAAGGGAATCATCCTTGAGAAAGGCCTTATAGACAAAGGAGAAATGAAAGCACCAGGTAGGAATTTGGTTGTCCAATATCAAAACGTGCCAAATGATAGAAACAAATTTTGATCTAGAAACAAGAATTTTACAAATGACAGCATTGTTGATGCTAAACACGTACATACAAGACTAGTGATCACACTTAGACATTATAATCCCAATCAAGACATGAGGAATAGTCCAGATCAACAAGCTAACTATGTCCAAAATTCACAACAACAAAGACCACAACAAAGGAGATTTCCTACATGTGAATTTACACCTTTAGGACAACCAATCGAGACTATCTTCAAATAATTAATCAAGCATAATCTCATCAAGCCTTTGGAACCAAGAGAATATGATCCTGGATAGTTCAAACCTTCATGGTGGGATGATAACTCTTTTTGTGACTATCATCGAACCAAAGGGCACAACCTCCAACAATGTCGTCAACTCAAGAACATAATACAAGACTTTGTTGAAAATGGAACCATAGAGGTTGGTGGGAAGAAAAACACTAAGAAAAATGATCATAAGGTCTTCACAGACCTGTTACATGACCACACAAAGGGAAAAGCCTCCAGTTTGGGACCCTAGAATAATCCATCAGCCAACTATAACAATACCAACTATGACTATGGTAAAGGAAAGATCGTAAACCACCTCTGAGCTGCAAACGAGAATGTCAATACCTTCACCATTAAGAAGCATCCAGAATGTAATGTGAACACACACAGAACTAAGATTACTATTCCTAGTCCTTCTTCGAGCCATCTACACAAACTTCCAAGTTCAAGTATAACCTTCTTGATCAATTGAGTAAAACCCCCGCGCAAATATCTATCTTGGAATTGTTGACCTTATCACTTTAGCATCGATCCATTCTTGACAAAGCTCTATAGAACACAACTATTCCTACAGACTTAGATGTCAATCATTTCAAAGAGATGGTGGGATATTTGACCAATTCGCATCATGCCACCTTTTCCCAACAGGATTACTCAATTGAAAAGTCAGATCATAATGACCCCTTACATCTTGAAGTCTTTGTCCATCAAAACAAATTCTGACAAGTCTTGGTAGATGGAGGAGCAAGTTTGAACCTGTGTACCCTTAAATTGGTTAAGGCATTAGGATTCTTAGAAGACTGTGTAGATACCTCTAAGAGTATAGTCATCAAGGCTTATGATGATGGGGAAATATCATCCAAAGGAGTTGTCACACTCCCTATCTGAATTGGCCCAGCTATCATGAACACCAGCTTCCAAATCTTGGATCTCACCCTCCCATACAACTTGTTGTTAGGTAGACCTTGGATACATGCAATGAAGGTTGTACCTCCAACATACCACCAATGCCTCAAATTCCCCTATAATGGCATAGAGATCACCATTGATGGTGATCCAGATCCTTTTCAGTAATGTACAAGCCTAAGGGAAATTCCACAATGACAATTGTCGGTTCACCAAGAAGCTTCTTCATCCACTTTATCCCAATACGTTGACCCCTCATGTCTCACTAAGTCCATTTCATTTAAACCACCATCATCCACTCCAAAACTCGAGATCCAAGACAAGGGTTGTGGCGAATACAAAATAAAGGCATCATACTATGTTAGTGAACTGATTCCACCTAAGGCATATGGCCTACCCATGGCAGATCGACGATAGTTAGTGGTCATGTTTCATGTCCCCCCTACAATGACATTAACCAAATGGGGAGAGTTAAGTGAAGAAATTGTGGATCAAGGTGATTCCTAGTTGTATCAAGAAGAACATGAATACCCCTCCCCGTCTATTCAAATAGCCAAGAACCAATATGGAAAAGGTTTTAAAATAATGCAAAAAGAAGGCTATGATGGGCATAGTGGGTTAGGTCTATATCAGAATGGAAGGACAAAACCAATCACTGTCTACCCACGACCGAAATATCTAGGGCTAGGGTGTCAACTACTTAGAATCGGGTTTCCTGGTACTTCGTCATCGTTTCAAGAGGAAGTGAAAGAGTACACAAACATTGAGACATCTCATGGACCACTTCCCCTAGTTTACGACAAACCTCCAATCTATGATGAATCCCCTTACTCAAGTGATGGTGAATGGGAGTCCCTTCCATCTACTAGTACCATGAACATAGATGCCTTATTTGGAGAATTGGACCTCAACGTGAAACCTGAACCAAAACTATCTAGTCCTCGTCCTAAGAAGCACTTGTCCAAACAAGAATGGCAAGAGAACTATTATTGGGAAACCCTTGATCATGCATCTTGGGCACCTGACAAGCCATCTTTTGATGAATCTGCCCTTACTATAGTCCCACATCAGAGTATACCTACACCTAGGAAGAAGAATAAGAAGGAGTTAGTCCAAAACTTCTGTGACCATGTCAACCACTCCGTATTCACCTTATCAGTAGATACCTTTGAAAAATCTGATGATGACATGCCCCTTATATATCCCAAACTCATCGATTGGGATCAACAAGGTACACCTATCATAGATGCATTCAAGAATGACGAAGCAATTGTTGAGTTCATGGGACTTAGAGAAGGCATACCAAGAGGGGACCATAAAGCAGGTTTACTATAGACTTGGATGATAAGGCATACTTTGGGGAGTCTATTTACACCTCTAGTCACAAAAATGAAAATGAAAAGAAAAAAGACAATAAAAATAAAAATGATGAGTCCCTAGGTGAAAACCGAAAGGTGCCTTTGGATGAAGAAAAAGAAAAAATAAAGGACGTATCCTAGGGCAAAAACCTCTCAGAGGCACCCAAGGATAGAGGTTTAAATATTCTCCCTGTTGAATAGGAAAAGTCACCAATGCTAGTGGAAGAATCTATTGAAGTCAACATAGGTACAGAAGAGAATCCTCAGAAGGTATATTTTGCAGCTTCTTTAACAGAGACAGAAAAACATGAGTTTAAAGACTTCTTCACAAAGAGACAAATAAACTTTGCATGGTCATATGCTGACATGCCTAGGCTAGATCTAGACCTAATATTGCATCATTTACCACTACAGCCAGGTATCAAACCAGTCAAGCAGAAGTTGAGGAAAATGCATCCGCAAATTGCTCTATTGGTCAAAGTAGAACTTAAGAAACTTTTGGATGTAGGATTCATAAGGACAATAGACTATGTGGATTGGATATCAAATCTTGTACTAGTGACTAAGCCAACTGGGGGAATTCGCATTTGCACTGACTTTAGAGACATCAATAAGGCATGTCCTAAGGATTACTTTCCTTTGCCGAATATTTAATTGATAGTAGACCTTACAGTAGGCTACGAGATGCTATCCCTCATGGATGGTTTCTCTAGATATAACCAAATTAAAATAGCACCTGAAGACCAACACAAAACAACTTTTATGTGTCCATGGGGCACATACTATTGGAATGTTATGCCGTTTGGCCTTAAGAATGTAGGAGCTACCTATCAGCGGGCCATGACTACAATTTTCCATGACTTTGTACATACTCTCATGGAAGATTATGTAGATGACATCATAGGAAAATTAGAAACAAGGGAAGATCATTTGAAAGTCTTAGACAAGATATTCCAAAGGCTGGAGAATTACAATATCAGGCTAAATATGAAGAAGTGTGTCTTTGGAGTCAAATTAGGGAAATTTTTAGGGTATATCATCTCTCGTAGAGCCATTGAAGTAGATCCAGAGAAGGTAAGAGCTATAATAGAAATGCCTCCTCTAGTCAATATTGGTCAACTCAGAACCCTACAAGGGAGATTACAGTCAATTAGATCTTTCATAGTACAACTGGCAGATAAAATACATCCATTTCAGCATCTACTCAAGAAAGGAGTGCCATTTGTATTGACCCTTAAATGTCAAGAGGCCTTCCAGAAAATCAAGGAATAATTGCTTACTCCACCAGTCTTAATGCCACCTATAGAGGGAAAACCATTGATACTTTACATCTCAGCAACTCAGTCGGCATTAGGGGCTCTTCTCTCACATCACGATGATCAAGGTCATGAGAGAGTCATCTATTATATCATTTGTACCTTAGTGGGCTATGAATTGAATTATAGCAACATAGAACGTGCCTATCTTGTGGTAGTCTTTGCTACCCAAAAACTTCAGCACTATATGCTCAATCAACAAACAATGCTAATTGTAGAGATTGATCCACTTAAATACCTCCTAAGTAAGGTAGCTTTAATAGGCCGGTTGGCTAAATGGATTATGATACTTAGTGAGTATGACATTTAGTATGTTGAAAGGAAGGCTATAAAAGGACAAGTGATTGCAGATCAACTAGTTGATGCACCTATAAAGGCAGACCATTCATTAGTGGCATATTTTCTAGATGAATTCCTCTTCAACATTGACATTAAAATAGAATGGAAACTGTACTTTGATGGGTCACACACAAATTGTGGTTTAGGAGCCGGTATCTTATTTGTCACACCTCAAGGTGATACCATTCCCAAATCATTCAGGATTGCTTTCCCTTGTACCAACAATATAGCAGAATATGAATCTCTAGTGACAGGGTTGAAAATAGTTGTTCAATGGAAAATTAAGAGCCTACATGTTTTTGGCGACTCTCAACTTGTAATCCGATAGGTAAATGATGACTATGAGACTAAGGATGAGAAGCTTGCACCTTACAAGCAAATGGCAGATAGTTTCAAATAGTATTTTAATGACATAACTTTTCAACAAATACCATGTATCTAGAATAGAGCTATAGATGCAATGGAAACCATGGGTTCCTTGTTGGATATTTCGAGTAATATGCGTAAGTTCGAGTTCTTGGTTGAACAACTTTTGGTTCCCGCTTATGATGTCCCCGATACTGCGATAGTGTGTAGCATTGTTGGTCCTATGTCTCCTTGGTATAAAGACATATTTGATTACCTCACTGACTAAATCCTACCTCAAGACTTGTCTAATAACCAACGTCGAACATTCATCCGAAAGTTATCCAAGTACACCATCATCAAAGAAACCCTATATAGACACACCTTAGATAACACCCTTATGAGATGTCTCAGTGCTGAAGAAGCACAAACAACTTTGTGAGCGGTACATGAGGGTATATGCAGATCTCATTTGAGTGGTCCTACTCTAGCCCACAAGATTATGAGACTAGGTTACTATTGGCCTACAATGGAGAAAGACTCGTATGTCTTTGTAAAGAAATGTAGATAATGTCAAATACATGGAGAATTGATAAGAGCGCCAGTGCAGGAGCTTCATCCAATTACTTCACCATGGCCTTTCGCCCAATGGGGACTCGACCTCATAGGTAAGATACACCCTCCATCATCAAATGTTCATAAATTCATCATCACCGCCACCGAATACTTCACCAAATGGATTGAAGCTATTCCCATGACATACATAACTGACACACAAATATATAAGTTTATCCTAAACTATATCATTTGTTGGTATGGTGTACCACAATCCATAATCATAGACAATGGCCGCCCATTCAAGAACCAAGAAGTATTCCATTTATGTGAAGAATTCCACATCAAACACCATTTCTCCACTTCGTATTGCCCACAAGGTAATGGCCAAGCTAAGGCATCTAATAAGACTATTGTTAGAATCCTTAAGAAGATTGTCAATGACAGTGGCCGTGATTGGCACCTACAGCTTAATCCTACCTTATGGGCTTATCACACAAGCATCCGTACTCGCACTAGCGCCACTCCATTTTCCCTTGTATTCGGGTCCTAAGCTATCTTACCTATCGAGGTTGAAATACCTTCTCTATGGGTATCCTTGAAGGGTCATGTTGATGATGAAGAGTACTGCATGTCAAGGTTACAAGAGCTAGAATTACTAGATGAACAAAGACAGAAGAAATTAGATCATTTGCAAGCATATTAGAATCATCTTTGACATTGGTGACCTGGTATTAATGGAGAATCCTAAGAACCAAGTTGAAAGAGAGAAACTGGGTAAGTTTGAGCCTAACTGGTTGAGGCCCTATATAGTCATAGAAGCCTTTGGATCAGGAGCTTACCAACTCTCTACTCCTGAAGGTGAGCCACTTTTGTCGCCTGTCAACAGTCTCCATCTAAAAAGGTTCTATGCTTAGTCTCTGAGAATCCGTGTCTTAATCTAGAAAAATACAAAAAAACAAAAAAATAAAAAAATGGTTACCTTGATGAAAACCTGGCAAACAGGCGTCTTTGTAACACCAAAAAAATTGAGAAAATCAAAAAAAGAAAAAAGTAAAGAGAAATAAATCCGTCCAATAGTGAAAACCGCTTCGGTGGCGCTATGGATAAGTACCATGGTGACAACCTGGAAAATAGGCGCCATGTGTAGTCAAGCTCGCTCTTCCGTCTACCATCATTCTAATTAGAATTTTTCACCATCTCTCATAATAAATGATTGTCTTATCCATTCCTTGGAACGATTGAAATCTAGCATCCATTCCCTCACATTACCCACTCCATCTTCCAAATCTTATTCCCAACTAGGGGAAAATCCTTGTTCTATGCCCTAACACCTTATGCATAATGTCGCATCATCAAAAATGTCCTGAAAAATTCCCAAAAATAGTAGAAAACTTCAAAAATCCAAAAAAATCCAAAAAATATGTCAAAAAATCCCAAAAATAGAGTCAAGTCATCGTGTCAAGTCATCATGTCAAGTCAATCATGTCAAGTCGGTCATGTTAAATCAGTCATAGACATAGTCAAACTACATTGCCTCTGCGACTGGGATGTAGGCAAGGCCATCAATCAATGTGCCCCCGATGCATTAAGTCTGTTAGTCTAGGTTTGTCATGTATCACACACATTAAATCATGACTCTTTGTACATACAAATTCATTGGTCATGTTGAACTACGAGGTCTCTACATGTACAACATAGGCAAGGCTAATCAATTGATGAGCTCCCGAGACCACACTAGGTCAGTCCAATAGGGTTCATTCACAATCACTATCACACAAGTTGCATATCATAGTTTAAGGTATCATCTCATGTCATACACTATCAGCATGGAAACACTTTTATCAATCAAAGAAGCAAAACAAGTCATGTAACAACAAGGAAAAACATCTCAAAGTCATCAAGTCAGTATCAAACACATTGTCAAAGCGATCAACCTATGTCTTAAACAAGATATGTCTTTCTCGTCAACATACGTCATCAAATTTTCATAGTCTCATGTGGCTTGTCACTTTAATGTCATCACACTCCAACGTCTTATATGAATGTGTCTTTTTGAAACTAGGCTTTGTCATGCCTTATACAGAAGTCACCAAGTCGAAACCAGACTCAACATCTTATGCAATATGTGTCATTCTCTCACATTACGCTATGTCAAACAATCCCACAAGATCAAGTTTTGGCGAATACATTTATTTGGCTTTATGACTTTATATCTTACTTTGTCTTATCTTATTATCAATTTGTGTAAGATCCTGTTACTAGCTTTCTCGAGGATGTCCCTTCAAGGATTTAGAGAAGCAAGGATGTTTCAGGACTCTTTTTCTTTGGTTGTTATCTATCAACTTTTTTTTTTTAACACATTGGTTTTTGAGTAATGTTACTAGTTTCCTAAAGGATGTCCAATCAAGGATTTAGAGGAGAAATGACGTCTCATGACCCGTCTTTTATTTGTTTACTGTTTGTGGTTTGTTTTGACAAAATGACTGGGGCAATATTGTCCTTAGTATGAGTTATGACACTCCTTGTCTGTGACTGTCTGTTTTTTGCAGATGGATGACTTTGTACACTATGGTCTATCTCATATCATAGTGTGTACCATCCATCTATGTCATGTCTCACCCAATGATGATAATAAGCAAGTATAGCATATTTGGCAATATATCGAAGATTATGTCTTTTTCTCAATTGATCAACTTTCATTGTGTCTTTTTCTCCATCAATCGAATTTAATTGTTTCTTACTAACATTTTGTATTCATTTCATCCTAACATTTCTCTTCTTTAAACATAAAGATAAAGTCCTGTGACACCATAACAACATTAGATCATTTGCGTTAGCATACATTTAATGAGCATTCCACATAGTTGCATTACATTGCATTTCATCATGACCTAATAGGCATTGCATCATCATAACATACATAATGTAAATATTACATGTACATATCACCATCATATATAAATAAACATCATATAGATCATTGCATTTATTATCATAAGTAAATAGAATCATCCATAACATCATTATAATATGCATGAATCATAACAAATAGAAACATTCACTCATAAAACATGTGCATACATAATCTAGGAAACATAATCATGTAGAAATAAAGCATCATTCATAACATAGAACTGCATATCATGTAGAAGCCACCAAAATCATATGTATATATATCGCTCAAAAAATAATGTGTCACAATACAATGTCTGAATGTATCCATAAATAAAACATGAGCTCATAGGCTCTCTGATCAAAATATGATGTCTACATATGTAGCCCTGTCATTGTGTCCCACTACCCCTGCTATCACGTGGTGATGGTGGTGGAAAAATACTTGAAGGTGCTCTTTGCGAGGTGGAAGGCCTCTCATATGGATCTGGCCTCGATGGTCCTACCACCCCCTCAGTGCTCTATGTCCTCTGACTCCAGCCCTGTGATCTCTGACTCCACACCTCTGAAAAGCTAGGTGCTCATCTCTTTGCTGGTACAACTACCTCATAAAGATCCCTGTAATAAGTGGCTCTCTCCACTGATCTGACCAACTCTCGCACCATACCATTAGATGATGACCCACTGCAAAGGCATCTAACCTCTGTGAACTACTGCTCTATCTCATGCCTCCATTCTATAGCTTGGTCTCTCTCCATAAGAGCACTATCCCTCTCTGAGCGAGCACTGTCTCTCTCTGCATATGCACTGTCCCTCTCTGTATAGGAACTATCCCTCTCTAGTCTCATCGCCTCAAACTATGCATTCATAAGTCTAAGTCTCTCCTCCAAGGCCTCCCTATCACCATCTCTAGGAGCATTTTCATCTCGTCTCCCCTCTACAATATGATCTTAGAGCTCTCTCTCCTTCTCCTCCATCTGTGGGTCATCCTCATCGTCGACCTCCACATCATCCTCTCCATATCCTGCCACCACACCCAGATGGTCTAAGGCCATCTCCGCATCCAAATCCTCTACAACATCCTCTACTACAACATCTACTGCTACATCCTCCTCAACTAACACCTCTGTTGCAGCATACTCACCCCCAACCTATACATCCACTCTCCCTTCGATGTTTTCCATCGGTACATCAACTGCCACTGCCTCCTGAATAGGTGCATGCCCACTTGCCTGACCCCCTCTCTGTCCTCTCCATCCTCGTCTCTCGCCTCTACCTCCACTTCTACCATTGTAATACCCCTCCATTTTGATTCTTGTTCAAGTTGCTTTATGCTATGTTTGGTTGTAGTTACTTTGATACTGGATACATTTTGTTATGATGTTTTGATCGCTATTATTGAGTGACAACTATTATTGTGGGAAGTAGTTATCTGATTATTGTTTCATATGCATTATGGATTAATGATGTAGAGTTAACATGACATATTATTATGAGATTATTAGAATTATGATGGAAGTATCAGTTTCGATGAGTGTATGGGTGAAGAGGATGAGTTCGCATCACTCGCTTGCGAGCGCCCTACGAATCCGTAATTTCTTCTTCACAGTGTGTATTATATGCTAGATATATTGTATGATGTTGTTTACTTGGTTGCAGGATTGCAGGTACATGACATCAACTCCACCTGGTTTCACAGGTTTGAGCGTGTCGATCCAATGGGTAAGTTGAATGGGAGATAGTAGCTAGGTAACATGTGTCGAGTTTACACCCTAGCCTTAGTGTGTCGTCAGTCGTGTGTGTCAAGCCATTGTCTGTCTTATTTTAATGTTATTTAATTCTGAAGGATTATTGATTTGGAAATAGATACTTAGAATAATTGCATTTAAATCATGTTGATGGCTATTTAATTTAAATAATGCAATGTGGATAAAAGTTTATATTTAAATTATTTATTTAATTAAATTTAATCCAAGGGGGTTGAGTTTAGTTATTAAATAATTAAATTAATTAATTAAACGTGATACAAGAGAATGAAACGAAATAAAAGAATTAAAATTAAATTTGGAATTTAATTTCAATGTGTGGGAATTAAATTAGAAATTGTAATTAAATGTTTATTTAGGAAATTAGTTGCAACTTTGGAAATTAATTTATTATTTGAAATTGCATTTTAAATTGAAAGTGGGTTTTCGAAAAGTGAAATTGAAATTGAAAATTGAAATTGAAAGTGAAATTGAAATTGAAAATTGAAATTGAAATTGAAATATCTAATTTGCATGTAATGTGAATTAGGGTTGTATTAGGTATTATTGATTTATAAAGAATACATGTTTTAATTTTAGGGTAGAAAGTTTTTAGAAAAATACATTTTTACAATAGGGAAGAAATTTTGGAAAATTTGCACAAGGGTTTGAAGAAAGTTTGATTGTAGAATTGATTGAAGGAAATATTGTTTGCATTTGTTTGGTTTTGGATTGGATTTATTGGAGGATTGAAGAAAATTCAGGAAATGTTTAGAGGGGGCTTGCATCAGAAATTCATCTCTTCCTGTAGCTTCTTGTACCAGGTTTTCCTCTTTGTGTTTTATTGTTCTTGATTATTTTTCTTTAAAATAGTAGTGATTAAAGATTTGTTTGTTAAATCTGTTTTGGAAAATAAATTTGATATTAGAAGAAAAGAATTAAATAAATTTACAGTCTTTGCTTGTGAAAATTCTTGAGTGAAAATTGTGAAAACCTCAGTTGAATTTAAATTATTTGGGGAAATTGATTTTTTTGTTATTGAAATCAAACATATAGATTGAACAATGCATTTAGAATGTTTTTAGAAAATGAAACCTTTTGTTTATTATTAAAAAACGGATTTTAAAATCTGTAGTATAGATATATTTTTTCATGGTAAAATGGTCTGGTTGCATCGCCTATAACTTCACTTTCACAAACTGGGTTGTCAGGAAATTTAAAGGGTTTTTGCATTTTGAAATTTTCTTATTCCTGTCACAAAATCTCAAATACCCAGATCATAATTTTTGAGTTATGCTTAAAACATGAGACTGCTGTTAAGTTATTTTCCCATGGCTGTTTTGAAAATAAAATAATAATAAATTGATATTTATAAATATTAATATTTTAGGTATTGTTATTATAATATTAAAATATTATTTAATAATATTTTATATTATAATTTATAATACTAAATATTATATTTATTTATATTATTTTAAATAAAATTTGTATATTAGATTAGTGGAATTAAAATTATAAATGTATGGGGAAATTATTGTTTATTTTAAAATGGCATGTTAAAGTTTAATTGAAGGAGTTAAATATTTGATTTGAAAAATGCATAATTTAAAATGTAATTGTGGAATTTAAATTCATGTGTAAAAGGTCTAATTATTAATTTGATTTAATTGGAAAAATATATTTATATTTTGGAAAATTGATGATAAGGGATATTTATTTTGAATTAAACAATTTGATATTCTGTAAAGAATAGAAGATATGTTAATGATTAAATATATTTAAATATATTAATTTATATTTAATATGTATATATATTGAAGGTATATATCCTCTGAGAGAATAAATAATAAATAATAAATAATATTTTATTATTTTATTTTGTTGTTTGCAAATTGGGTATTATTAGTGTTCTAAAAGAAATGATTAGTATGTGTAGAAAATGTATAGAGAAAGATATTTTTTAATAGAATTAATTATTTGATTTAAAAGGAAATATTTATTTTGTTAATATGATTGAAAAAAATATATTAAGATGTATATATATATATATATATATATATATATATATATGAGTATTTTCAAACAGCATTTACCTTGTTTTATTTAAGTGCGTATAATTTACCTTTGCATGAAGAATTTAAATGATAAGTTTTGAATGTATGGTGAAAATTGATAAGGAAAAAGATATTTAAATATATTGAAAAATTATAGAAATATTTATATTTAAATGTTTGTTTTAATTAATGAGATTTAATTTGAAACAATATGAATGTGTGGTCAAATAAATAAGCCAAAAGATATTTTTATACATTGATGAAATTGCATGTTTTAAATGGATAATTGAAGAGACATAGACTCCGGATAGAAAATTGAAAAGATTGTTTGCAATAGTGCTAGTTTGTATTAAAAGTAAATTTAGGAACTATCTATATTGAAAAAGGCAAATAGTTATTATGTTTTATTTAGTTCCATAGAGTAATCTAGTCATTGTGAATGGAATATTAAAGAATATATGTAATTAAATTTATTAATATATATATTTGGTGTCTATATAATATGGAGCATATATATATATTAAGTGTAAAATTCATTATCGTATTTTATTTTAATAAGATGCATGCAATATATTATTGAATAGAGATTTAAAAGTGGATTGATTAGTATATATGGAAAATGGATAGAGAAACAATATGTTATTATATTAAAGTGATTGAATGTTTTAAATAGAAAATTGAATGAGATGTAAGATTTGGTTAGGAAATGGAAAGAGTTTACTTGCACGGATTTGTGTCGATTTAAAAGTAAATTAAGAAGTTGTTTTATTGATGAGGCAATCAATTATGTTATTTAATTAATTTCTATTTAGATTAATTGAATTATTGTGATTGGATTATGAAAGAGATATGGATTTAGTATATCCAAAAGTAGTATCTTCCTCATGATTATCTTAAAGGATTTAATTCTCTGTATTCAGTAAAGGGAAGTAAGTTTAATTGTTTTAGATTTCCAATAATGAAAAGGGAAATAAAGGTTATGATTATTTTAGATGATCTAGTTATCGTGTCTTTGACTTTTTCAACACTACCTATTGAATGAGTATGGATTTAGGAAATCCAAATATTAGATTTGATTGATGACTTAAATGCTTTTGTTGCTATGTCGTCAAGTTGCATTATTGGTTTTGGGATTTAGTGTTAGTCCTAAATTATAAGTCTTCTAGAAGAACTTAGAGGATAAGGGTTGTTGAATCTTTATGCCATCCAGTTGTTTCCCCTTGGGTAGTGCATGGCGTCTTTTCAATTTTACCCGATTTTCACGAACGAGGATGTTTGCACCTCCTTGGTTTAGGAGTGGATTATGGGATCCGTGTCTCCTTGTATGGAGTGACCTTATTATGTGGTTTCATCTTGTTGCCTCCTATGAAAGGAGTGGACTATGTGATTGTTGCCTCCAAGATGTTTGGAGTGAGTTCTATTATTTGTATCCTCCTTGTGTTGGAGTGGATTATGATGCCTAGTTGGTATGCACTTGTGGTTTCCTTGGTGGATTGTTTGGGTGTGTGTTGTTGAATAGAAGAGTGGCTTCTGTTAGGCACCAGAGCCCAAAGAGGTAAACTAGATAACCTTCAGGAGTGATTTAAACAAGTGATAATTAAAATAATGTACTTAGAAGATTAGGACTAACTTTTCACTAATCAAGATAATTTAATCCTCACTCATAGACACAAGGGCTTGTTTAGACTTGGGATGAGTGAGAAGGCCTGGAATGGCAGGATCAACTATCTAGTTCTTGCAAGAGGTAGTTGATTCTGCATGAGTGAGTATGAGTGTCCGGATTCGGTTGAGGCCACCAGGATTACTTGTGCCGGAGCCTATGAAGAATGCCCAGAGGAGATCTCATGACAAACCTTGCGATGACACTCTATCTAGGACAGCTGTTGTTAATTGTTTTATGTGTATGGTTCTGTGAACATACTTGATTATTGTTAAGTCTAGAAGCAATGTGACCTATGTCAGTGATGTTTGATTTATACTTGTGTTGTACTTGAGTTGAACTGGATTTATACTTATTGATGGCATTTATTTGGTTATGTCAGTTTGAGTCAGTATGAGTCTGCCTTTGGTTAGAGGTAGTAGATCTTTGTCCTTGTAACTTTGTTACTATCTCCTAGCATGGGGGGTGGGCCTTTGGGTACCACATTGGTAGGGTGGAACATGCACCAAAACCGTTGGGTCCCCATCGATCTTCCGTACTTGGTGGCGAGACATCCAGATGGACAACTCGTGGTTCTTGTTGTAATTTCTTGCATTTTAATATTTTAACTTGTATAAGTTATTTTATCCCTCTTATGTTTATGAGGTGGAGTTATGTAATTGTGATATATTTGTACTATTGCCTCATTCTAGGAATGAGTGATGTAACTATTGGATTAAGATAATATTTATGAGATTGTATCTTGGTTGATTATCTTATTATGTTATGTGGTATTCTTATGATGTATGATGGTTATTTCATAAAGTTCATAAGGCTATGGTTATATGTAATAAGTATGTGTGGGTTTAAGTAATCCTAACCTTGTAGCCTTAGAGGTTGTTGTTAATTAGTAAGTGAATGTGTATGTTAAATGCACTTTATAAAAAAAATTGGTTCACTTATGAGGTTAATTGCAACTTCCTTTAGGGTTGCAAGGCGGGGCATTACAACCATCACCTCTACCACCAACTCTAGCACTTCCACCTCTCCATCATCCTCTCGGCCCTATGCCTCATCTCTCGACTGGTGCTGGCTAGTCAGAATATGTATAAGGAATTAGATGATGAACCACCCACCATGCATCATATGCAGCTATAGTCCCTGGATCTGCTAATCCATCTCTCCATCCCCACTGTACTGGCTGTAATGCCTATATGTCTACCTCCGTAGTAGCCACTGGAATCATGGGTCCCCACCATGGAACCTCTCTCGATGACTGAGCAAACTCTGCTCTACCTCGAGGCTCATCCTAAACCTCCCCGAACTGTCTCAAAACTCTATCTAGCAGATGTCGCTCAATAATGTGAACACTAGAAACAGTCCTCCCAATGAGATACTATGTCTGTCTATAGAATGGAAAATGTATATCCTCATCCACCCACTCCTCACAATCCATGTAAGGTCTCCATGTGAACTGATCAAGAATATCCAAGGCATGTCACCAGTACCCTATGTCTCCCACATGGGTCTACATAATATGTCCTGTATATCAAAACACATATGGGTGTCTCTCCTCTCTCTCTATTGTAACTGGAGGACGAAAAACAACTATCCTCTCCCAACCCCATACCATCAACAGTTTCATGCCATAACTCAACGACTGTGCATCTCTATAGGTGATGGCATGTAAATGGAAGTACAACATCCGAAGTAGACATGGACCCCATGCATATCTTGTCTCAAACTCCAACATGCTGACCAACATAGCTCCCCATCCCACTGAAAATCCATGACCCTGTCTATCTAGAAGAACTATACCCCCAATCAAGGTACATAGGATACAGTCAATCCGATTGTATCTGTCTACTAGTACTGGCCATTTAATCTCATAATGTTTGATCTCAAGCCTATTGATGTCATCCACCTGATAGAACTGTGCTAACTCCGTCAATCCTCACTGGGTATCATACATAACCTGCTCACCTCTAATAGGTAATCTCAGAATCCTGTACATATCCTCCAATGTTATAGTGGCCTCCCCAGTCGATAAATGAAATGACAATGTCTCTGAATGCCATCGCTTGCACAGTGCCATCAACATCCCCTTGTTCGCCCGAATGGTAGGCATCGACAAACAGTGACGAAGGCCTAGCTTCCATAGAAGTTGAATCTCTGCAGAAGTCAAGGTGTCTCTCAATTTGAATGTGTCTGGTTGAGACTCCCGCGTATAAATAGGATCTAACACCACCTACAAATTAACCATGATGTCAGCATTTTCCAAATTTTCCTTGGAAATTTTTTCAAAAATTTAACCAGTCAAATGTGGCTCACATTACCGATGCGGTGCATTTTTGAAAATGCATTGCACAGAGCCTCATATGCGGTGCATATTTCATATGCGTCGCATATTTTTACAAACCCCTTTCCCACTACTGCACATGCGGTTCAAAAGACCACATGCGGTGCATTTTTGCACATGCGGTTCATTTTCTACATTCTACTGCTCACCTATATATGCATTTCATTAATACATATGCGATGCACTACATCAACTGCATCTATTCCTAATGTATATGCATTGCATAACAACACATGCAGTGTATTTCTATTCAAATGTGTTCATTCACTAACTGCCTAATCCAACCCCTAGGCATCTTTTCACATATGCATCGTTTCACAGTCAAATGCAACGAATACGATGACATATGTATCGTTTACGACACACCACATTTGCTTGTTAATTTTCAAACACTTAAAACTAAGTGCAAAAATAAATTTTAAGTGCTCGTTTTTAGGTATGTACCAGTGGTCCTGCGTCAGCTAGCCTCCTGAACATCCAGATCCAGTATGCTCAATGCCTAGTATGTGGAATAGGAGTCATCTTCATCAGCTGGTCAAAGCAAAATTCCTCTTTTTCTATCTCCTCCGGGTGAAAATAAATTCCATTTCACCCTAATTTCTATTTATAGGTTGAATTTGGGTAGCATTTTTTTCATACCTAATCTATTGGCCACATAGCCTTTCGACTTCAAATGACCTGTACACATCTGTTTCAACTCCAAATTCAATTCTGTCAACTCCATAGCATTTCTAACTATCAAATTGACTTATCGGGAATATTTTCTGATATTTTTTGAAACTTTTCAAAAATTGTCAATTTTCCTGAGGGGGCATACCTTAACCTATTTCATGCTGGGGCACAATCAGGGCATATTTTCTTTGACACAACATTGTACCAACATTGTATCAAAGAGGGGCAAACTGTAGATACTGAAAATTGGTCTAGGCCTGTGAGTACACATTTCGACATAATTTTCCATAGTCCGTCATCTTGATTAAATAATGTTAATTATTTAATTAACCTTTTCAACACATATTTCCTCTATTAATTAAATACCCCTTTTTAATTAATTCATTATTAATCTTTATTCAACTTGATTAATTAAATAAATCATATTTATTTAATTATGTTGCGTACTAATTAATTCTACCCCTTTTATCTATCAATTAAATAATATATTATTTAATTACCCTTTTATCATACTTTTCCAACTATAATTAAATATCTTTATTTAATTATCCATTTAACCCCCTTTATCTATAATTAAATATTTATTATTTAATTATTCATATTATCCTTTCAAACAGTCAAATTAAATAAATTACTTTATTTATTTAATTAAAGTCTCATTTTCAAATGATTGAATTAAATTAACATTTAATTCATTTATTTAATTAATTATGTCACATTCGTCTATCAGTCAGTTATCTAATCGTCCACTCACCTTCTGACTCGAGATCTATTTTTAGTTCTTCAGTTATCTCTGAATTCAATTGCTAATCATCTCTGCGAGAAGACTCTCCGTCATAACTAGTTCGTTAACTAGTTCCAATTCATATGCATGATCTGTTTTATTAATTAAATATCTTTATTTAATTAATTAACTCTTGTTTTCCATTTGAATGCATTAAGTCTTCGAGTTCCAACTTTGGCTTTTGCATAGAAAGTCTATTTCTTCTATTTTTTGGAGATTAAGATTTGAACTCGTGTTCTAACTCACGTTCTAATTTAGTCTCTATCTTCAATCTTTCCTGAACTTATGTTCTAACTCACGTTCTAATTTAGTCTCTATCTTCAGTCTTTCCTGAACTCATGTTCTAACTCGTGTTCTAACTCACGTTCTAACTGACACATAACTCACATCACATGGCATTCTTCAATCTCGTCCGTCGATCTCTCTTTCGATCTAAGCCGATCGTTCGAAAACACAAAATCTATAAAAAGCCCTGTCATTATAATTATTCCTCCTCCCGAAATCACATACTTTTGAGAAGAGATTCAACTTCGATATTTTGCTTAGACACTCGACAATACTATACTTGCATTCAAACATAGAAATATGAGGGCAAGAATACTGAAAAGGAAAAATGGAGAAGAACAATCAAGATAATTCGAAGGGATGAATGCATATTCAGTGAGATCATTTTGGTTTTATTAGTTTAGTTTATTTCCTTGTTCTTTGTTGTTAGATTTTAGATTGTTTAGATTAAGATTTAACTTTTTTTATCTAGTCATACTTGCAGAAAATATAGGATGTTACAATATATAGATATACATTCAATTAAATATACCATTCCGATAAAGTGTAATAGATAGTTTTCTTGTAGATGCATCTAGAATAGATAGTGTTTAATGGTTGGTTGCATAAATAATGTTCTGAAATGAAGTTACTTAAGCTGAAAATGAAATTTTCTATATATTTATTTATATTCATATACACCTATATATATACCTATATATATACAAATAGATATATATGTATATATATATATATATATATATATATATATATATATATATATATATATATATATATATATATATAAATATAGATACATTATCTATGAAAGCAAGTTTTAAATTATAAAAAGAATAGATATTAAAGATTTTATTTAGAATGATTAAAGTTTATGTTTTAAAAGTGATATATCTTTGTAATAGATTGTTTATTTCTGAAAATATGTATATCTATGTGAATGTGTATATATATATATATTCACATATGCATTTACGTGAATGGGCATGTTTTACTCTTTAAAATGTATACATTTCAAACTGGAGGTATTACTTCAAAATTTACACAAACTAATTATTTTTAGACTAAATCATTTTAAATTGAAATATGGGATACTTTGTAAGCAAGTAGAAAGATACGCTTTTTTTTTAATTACTAAAAGCCTATGGAATGTTTGAGGATTGATTAAACTAAGTCAAATGTGAAATCTAAAAACTAGATGTAGAATTTATTTCTCGTGAATTAATTTCGTATGAAACCAGATTGTGAACTTTGGAAATATAATGTGTTTTCCAAAGAAATGCATGAATTAGTAAATGGTTGAGCTTTATGCAACTTGTGTGAAAATATACAATATTTACTCTTTTTATGAGAAAATTCCGAGATAGGATGCCGAATGTGGGCTCCCAGAGATGGTAGTTAACCTTTTCTTAAACTACCATTTAAATTTCAATGATTGGCCAAACAATGTACTACTGAAATAGATGGATAAAATCCTAGAATTTTATGTTATATATGTCTCTTCCACATCCTTCATGCAAGAAATATGTTGTTCTGGTATAAGAATGCATATAGGTATCAAGCATGCATCGAGAGTTCCCTCCTTTATTTTTCTAGGTTTCTAGTCTCCTTGTGTACGGTCGAAAATTTCTTCGAGTTAGGAAGAAACCTAGGGAATTCATGTGCTTCATGGTTGGGTGGAAAAGGCACCTTAACCTCACTCTTGGCCTTAGTGCAAGAAGACCAGTGGTGTCATGGAAGATGAGGATTAAAGGCTATATATGCTATGCATGTACTTTTTGTATCACTTTTGTATGGCTTGCATAGCCAATTTGTAAAAGGTAACTCTACTTCATGGATACAATTATTGATGTAAACTTGTTTATGTATCATTGAAACAAATTATTTTTAACACCCTTTTGGTGTATGTAATGTGTAATTCATTAATTAACTTTCCTTTGATCATGTATGGATATGTAATGTTAATCGTGTATCACTTTTTCCTTACTTGGAATGTGCTTTGTGCATGGAAATATTTTATTTGGTATGTGAGTTTTTTGAGCTTTACATATAATATCATAACTCTTCCCACAACCAATCCATTGATTTGTCCTTCCAACATATACATAGTGCCACCATATTCACCTCCATCTGACACCACAAGCAATGAACCTATCATTAACCACCTTCTACAAATATTTTCATCCCTTCAACATCAAGTTTCTATCATAAACCAAAATCAAAATGGCCCACCTTCATACTATGTCATGAGTAATCCATTATCCTTGGAGGTATTGAGAACTCTAGTTCCACAAGGTATATATATCCATAGATTCAAGAAATATGGAGGAAAGGGAGATACTACTAATCATGTTAATGCATTCAATTCTTCGTGTAGTGACTTTATCCTTGAGGAAAAACTTTTGGCTAAATGTTTTCCCTGATCCTTGAAAGACATTGCCTTGGACTGGTTTTCTACATTACAAAATAACTCAATTCATTCATTCAATGAACTTTTTGAGTCCTTTATTAACCATTTCCAGGTGCACATGGTTCCCGAGATGAAATGAAGGTGAAAAATTCATTGAATTTATTTCATGTTAATAGTCACTTTATTCCAAAATTAGTGTGAAGGTTCCTAATTCTCATCTCCAAAATATGTTCATAGAAAACTTACACAACAAGATAAGGGAAGAGCTCACCATGATGGAATTTCATTCTTTCATGCACCTATGCACTAAGCTTAGAGATTATCAAAATTCTATAAGTGCTAGTGAACCAAAAGCTACCCCTACTCATCCTGAAAAGTCTGAAACTTCAAACTAAAACACTTATCAACCTTTCAAAAGACAACATCAGAGTTTCCTTCAACTAAATTCCACCTCTCAACCTACCCAACCCATTTATACCCAAGCAGCCACTACAAAGAAGAGTAATCCTTATATATTGGGGGATCTACAAAGATAATTTACTCCCTTCCCTGACACCCTTCACAACATCATGGCCCATCTCTTAACCAAAAACATGCTTACCTTACCTCTCGTCTAATCCCTTGACCCTAGTAAACCATTATCTTCAACCTTTAGACACATTGCCTATTGTGTTTATCACCAAAAAAAAGGACATGACAAGAAACATTGCAAGTGTCTTAAACATCTTGTGCAAGACTTCATTGATTGCAATCATATCCTAGTTGGAGGTGTGAATGAAGAAGGTAATAAGTTTGTTGTTCCTCCCAACCAAAACTTGCAAATATTTACCAATCCCATGCCTAACAATAATATTTCATTTGTTAAGGCTAGCGAAACTAAGCCTGTTGTGATGAATGTTGAACTAGATGATGAACATATGAGCAATCAAGAACAAAATCCTATGGATGTTGATAAACATAATCCTATGGATACCGATGAACAAAGTCTTATTTATACAATGATAGGAGTGGTTGACATAGAACCTCATAAACATCAAACCATTGACATTACTTTCTCTTCAGAAGAAAAAATTAAACATACACTTGATGATCATCTTTACATACCCGACATAATCAATAATAAGCCCACTTATGGGATTTCAATTGATCTCGTCTGTGGAGAGAATGCAATCACAAAAGAAATCTTATACGTGCATGAAATCACTCAAGATAAATATGATAAACCAAAAGCATGGATCAAAATGCATAATGGTTTTTCTCACATTACAATGGGTTCGATCATACTCCCTTTACAAGTAGGACCAAGGAAATCAAATGTATCATTTTCGATCATCTCTAATTGAGACCAATTTCATGTGAATTTGGGCTACAAATGGCTTCACTCCATGAATGTAGTCACATTCGTTGTCCATAAGTGCTTAAAATTTCTAGTCGGCAATGAAATATTCACTATAATCCATAGTGGCTTTAGACCCCATCTTCCTATTGAATTTTTTCCTTAGACTATTTTTGGCTTGAGCCCATGGAACCTATAGGACAACATGAAGACTTCCTTGTTCTATCCTACCAAAAGTTCAAATAAAAATGCATAACTAGGATATCCCTTGAAAACTTTCCTCCACCCATGCTTGAACCCCCACCACATAAACAAGATAATTCTGAACCTAAAGCTCTTCCAACAAACCAAGACCCATCCATAAACACACCATTACCTGTTTCCTACAAGAGACCTAGAGAAAACCAAACAAGTCTTAATATGTCACCTAAGAAAATTTATAAAGAAAAAGAGAAAGTGGTCGAACAACCTTCCATGGTTTCTTCCATTCTTCCCTCATAGAAGAAAAGGAATCTATGGTTGATCCACCTACTCCTACACAAACACAATTTGAAAATAATAATAAAATAAATCATAATGCTAGAGAGCATAGGTGTAGGCATTGTGCTATTGCTCAAAAAATGAATAATGAGAAGAACACTAAAAATCAAAATCCAAACTTGACAAAAGCAATAAATGATGAGCCTCCTCTCTTACCAGAAACTGTAAAGTCACCACAACAAGCATCAAAACCTTCTATGGATATTATAATTCATCCTCTTGTTGTGGTTAACTTATATGACGATGAGAAAATAGTTTAATTGATGAAGAAATGCATAATGAGTTGAATTTGTTATTTTCCTCATCCATGAGCTTAAACGCTAACCACAATGATGATCCTCCTAAAGTGAACAATTCACGATGTGTTGAACCCGGTGATTCTCCTAGTACTGCACTTGATGTGATCCCTCTCACTACTGATTTTCATTTTATACTGAACAAGACTGGGATGTAGATGACCTGCTGGATGGTTGTGTAGACACATAAAATTGTCCTAGACCTATAGACCGCATTTTTTTCATCTTATTATAATTTTTCTCACATACTTAATTATGTCATATTGTCCAAATTTGGCTATTAATTAAATAATTCTTAATTATTTAATTAATTCACATCTTTTATTCTTCATGATTATTTAAATAAATTATATTTATTTATTTAAATACGTCATTAATATATTAGGTCCTCTTATAATTAAATAAGTTCTTTAATTTATTTAATTATTGACCACCTTATCTTTTCATCATAATTAAATAATTATCTTTAATTGTTTAATTATCTTATTTGACTTTTCCTCTAAATTTAAATAAAATCATTTATTTAAATTGTCTCACCTTCTAATTTCTCTCTAAGTAAATAATTTAATTTAATTATTTACTCTCACATGGTCCCACCTTTTTGAATTAAATTAATTTTAATTCAAAATAATAACTTTCTCTCTTAAATCAAGTAATTTGAAATTAATTATTTGATTCTCCAAGCTTTTTCCTCTTTTTAAATAAATCTTTATTTATTTAAATGGATTCATATCTTGATTTTTGAATTAAAAAATTAGTATTTAATTCAAAATGATGATTTTTCTTTCTTATCATAATCTTTCGTTATTAGATAATATTTTTATTATCTAATTAGCCATTGGTCATTTAAATGGAAAATGATTTGATTTTCTCTCCAACTCAATGCTTTTTTTTTGTATTTATCTTATCTTCTATTTCCTCTTTGTCTCAACTCACCTCCACCACTAATCAAATTATTTTTAATTTAATCTTGACCATTCATCTTTTCTAAATTGAACCCTAACCTTACTTGCTAATTGTCACACTCAATCTTGTCCATTGATCTTAGGGATTTTTTCAACTTTCAATCTTGTCCTTCCATCTAAAATTAACATTTCTATAAAATGGCAATTTTACTCTCATTTTGAGGATCCACAATCTAGAATCTAGAATCTTCAATATTTTTCTTTGTAATTGTTATAGGCTATAATTGCATGTCATAAATCCGAGGGCAATTATGATACTCAAGGAAAATGGAGAAGGATGATGGAGTTCATTCAATGGAGGCATGAAGATTATGGTGAAATTGTTCTTTATTATTTCTTTTCATGCACTTATTTGTTCTCTATCATTAGATTAGGAATTTCGAGTTTATTTATTGTGCTTAATAATCTTAAATCTGATTTTTCTGATTACATTGGTGAACCTGATGTCTCTTGCTCTAATCATTAATTTTTATAGGTTTTTGTTACAAAAAATTTCATTATCTAATCAATTTGTGAGTTTTTGTGAAATTGTTGATTTTTGGTGAAGCGGCTGCAAGTTATTTAAACTGTCCCAATCATCTGATCACGAACAATTCCACATATAAGATTAAGGAAAATGATTTTTGGGTTCTTTAGAACTCAGTCTAACCTTTCCACAATTATCTTATGATTAGAATTTCAATAAAAATAGAAAAGATGCCATTTTCAATTCTACTATTGTAAAAAGAGAAAATATGTCAAAAAGATCAATCAATGCAACCTCACATAGCTTAAACAGTTGGTCAATTCACAACAAATTTTCAATTTCAGATTTGCAAAAGGTTTCTAATTTTCATTTTTTGACATTAGATAAATTCTAATTTAGTTTAGATTTTTAATTTTTTTTAATTTAGTTAGATTTTAAAGTTTTAATTTAATTTAGATTTTTAACCTTTTAATTTAGTTTAGATTTTTAATTTGTAATTTAGTTTAGTATTTTAACATATTACATGTTTTAGATTAGAGATTTTTGGTTACTAATCCTTGGTGGCAGCATGTGGCATTTGCATTTCAAGGGTCCAAGACAATTTGTTCAAACTACTAATTTGTGGTTTTGCAGATTCGTTTGTCCAAGAAGTCCATGTTTGAAACATTGTGTCTGTGATTTTTAGATTACAAAACATTTTATTTGGTGCACTAAAATGAACATGTCTTTTATTCTACTTGATTGTGCTTGAAGGTGGTAGGTGACTATGCTCTCACCTTGTGCAAACTAGGTGATTAGAAAACCAGACCCACCTTAATTTTTGTGTAACCTTGATGCAATAATTGAAGTATCCTCTCCCCTTATGTATTTATGTGATCTTGGGTGTAAGAGAAACAATTATTGCCTCTAGAACTTGGGCCTACCTTGGTGAGAAAAAGTACTCACCCCGAGGCGACTCAGACCAACAATGAAGCTTTTTGGCCAAGCTACACCCGACCGGTATATAAATGTGAATCCTAAGAGAAAGCCTAGGATTACGAGTGTGGATGTGTCATACAGACCAAGTAGTACTCCCCAAAACCCTATTGAGTGTAACCTCTTCAGGCTGGAGTGCCTTTGTTGTGCAATTTTCGCACACATGCCCCACTAAAAGTAGGGACCCTCTTTCTTTCCCTTTTGGTTTCCTTCTGGGTCTTTGGTTCTATGGTCATGGGATTTGGTTTCCTTTGCATTTTTCTGAATGACTTATTTTTCTTATGCAAACTCCCTTGTTGAAGTACACATTGAATATCTTGAGTTTTGGGTCGGTTTCAAGATTTTCCTTCTTTGGTGGCTTTTCTCGGTGGTCTTGAAACCTGACTAAGGCTGCTTTACACTATTCTCGGGGATTTCGGTCCTTCGCGAGATTCTGCATCTATCGGATTTTCCCTAAATTTCAGCTCAGCCTCATATTCCTAAACTTGGGTGGAGTTGTCATGTCATTGTATTGATGTCTCACATGCGGGCTCTGCAATCATATTTATTTGGTTTGGGCTGGCCTTTTATGTTGTGAATCAATCTCTTTTGCCTTAGTTGATTTGAGGAGGAGCCTAGTTTGGATTTCTTGACATGGTTGGTGTTTGAATCTGCAATTTCTCAAGATTGGCTTCAACTTTGTTGTTGTTTCTTGCTCGCGTGTCAAGACCAGCCTCTTATCATTGTTGCTATCAGTTTCACTTTATCAATGGTATGTATTCATTTCTTTGTTTTCAATTGATGAATGTGAATGTTTCTTTGGCATCATGGGTTTGCTTGAGACTTTGATTTCAATATTTTGAGGGGACTGCAATTAATTTAGGGTTTTTTCCCGACCATTTCGACCTCCCCTTTGAAATCGTTGTTGCTTCCTCTACTTGTTTCATGAATTAGTCTCATCATGCTTAGATGATTTTGATTCCCTCCTTTGAATTTGGCCTTGCATGTCAAGCGAGTGAACTAAATTTATGGTCGTGTGTTCATCCTGCGGCCCTAGGGTTTGATCTCAAGTTTATTATCCATTGTTGTTAGGTCACCCCTTGAGATAGTTTGAAAGTTGGTTCCATCGGTGGGCGATTTGAGGTAGGTCATTTCCAAGCTTAAATCCCCAAATCTATGATCATTCGATCAATTTGGTCAAAATCCTGATGAGGTTGTGATTTCAGGTTTTCTGTGTCCTCACGGATTTCCTTTGCCCTTGAATTTCTCTGAGTTTCATTCCTATGGCCACTTCACCGAGAGTTGCATAAAGTCTTAAAATTTGGTTGGTTCACGGATTTCCACTTCCTTCAGATTTTCCCTAGTTCTCATACCCCCTTCATTTCCCCAAAAAGTGTCAAGTCTTGTTAGCTTTGCAGATTTTCATCTCTGACGAAATTCCCCAAAAACTTGTTGGGAATGAAGAATTTGGGGATTGCATGAATTAATTGTTAATAGGTTTTCATTTTATATCAAATTTAGAATGATTTGAGGATGTGTGCAAATATCTTTGAGTTTTGCTCAGTGAACTGTTGGTTTTGGGTGATCTTTGAGTTTCCATCGTTGGAATCCATTTGACCTGGAATTCTTTGGAATTCCTTTCTGAGTTGAATTCTGTGAAGGGGTGAAAATCCTAAAATTTGAGATAAGGATACCTTGATGCTATTTTAAGGGGAATTTTGGTTGTTGTTTGGGTTTCCTTGATGGTTATGATTATAGATGATGGACTAACTTGGATTCTTGTTCTATAATTGGTGCTTATTGTGACATATTTTGGATGTAGGTTGAATCAAGCAAAGATGTTGTTGTAAGATCCAAGGGAAAAATGGTGGATCATAGTCATGAGGGAGCATTTGTTGTCTCAGAAGTTGAAAGGATCGAGATTGATATGAAAAGAAAAGTTCCTAGGACCAAGTTGTCTTCTGTCTGGTTAGGTGTCACTGATACCAATGTGGGAAAGTGGGACTATGAAGAGTTTAAGGCTAGAATGGTAGTACACGATCCTTCATTATTGGCCAAAAGATTGGTGGAGTCACGTTTGGCTCATGTTGTTGGTTTTCCTCCCACAGTTCAATGTTATGAGTTGGTTTTGGAATGTGCTAGATACTATGACAGGGGTATGTAGAGGGTGATTGGTCCATAGGGCAGGGTGTTGGCTAATTTCTCTCCCCCTTTAGTGACACAAATATTTGATATGCCTGATAGAACCCACATGGTGGGCCTGGATTTGGATGTGTCCAGGAAATATTTTACTGATGATACAAATAAGGTTCTACAGGTTGTCAACTCATGGATGGAGAAGCCTAAGCAACTGTTTAGGGCTAAGTTCAAGGCAAAATACTATTATGCCATCACACTTCTTAGCAGGGTTATTGGTTTGAAGACTGCAGGAGTCTTTGAGAGATGGATGTTTTATGTTATAGCAAGGATAGAGAAGAATACTAATTACCATTGGGTAGGCATAATTAGTGCCATGATTCATGAGAAATTATTTAATGTGTTGCGGACCAAGAGTTTCACTATGACTTCTTATCTGGTTTATGCCTTGGCAATAACTCATCCATACTAGGGATTAAGTACTAGAGGGGTACCTGGATAGGATGTGGTCTATGTAGTGTACCCATAGTTGCATCTCGATGGTTCGAGCTATAGAAGGGTGAATGATGCATTCACCATGTATATCACAAGGCTACTACAAGATGTGGTGCATGTAAGGATTTTTGATGAGGCCAAGGAATTAATACAAAGGTATGGAGGGTTGTTCATCCAATTCCCTACTTTCTCATACATCAAGATTAATGGTTTTCAGAGGGATCCCTATAGGTTGCCAAGATATCCAACTGACCATATCATACTTTTGGAGGTCACTAGACAAATTTCTACTTTTGATGATATCTTGAAGAAAGACTTGCATAAGGTTGGCTTTGGAATTGACTTCCCTTTGAGGATAGGAAATAATGAGGTTTGTCCTTCTTTGATGTTGGAAAATTCCTCTGAGGAATAGATGATTACTTTAGGCTTTCCATTCCACACCAAGAGACTGAGGTTTGACAGGATAGAAGGAGGCCCAAAGGAAGGCAAATCAAGATTTTAGGCATAGGGATGACATTCAGGATTACTAGGTGAATTGTAAGGATGAATTTGAGGGCATAAAGAAGAAGTACACCAGACTTCCTACCCACTTAATCTGATTGTTCAATGTTAAAGCTATTCCTGATCAGCTTGATGATGATGGATATTTGATACAAATTCATGACTATGAGCCCATCAAGCAGAGGCTAGTAGGAGGAATAGATTGGTTAGAGGAAGAGAAAAATGAATTGGAACAGATTAACTTTCCTATGGTCAAGTATACCAAGTTGTGGATCAAACATAAAATATGGGAGCTGGATAATCAGGGCATTTAGTACACTTATGATTTGATGGGAAATCTGAGTTCCCAATCTACCTCTGAAGAAGATGAGCAGGATCCAAAGGGAAAGGAGAAAGTGGGGTCTCCCTTCAAGATCAAAATCAAAGGTGCCTAGGAAAAGCTTGAAGTAGAAAGGAAAAGGAAGCCAATCGCCAAGAAGAGAAAGAATCCTCCTAAGAGGGATAAATCTGTTGTTGAGGAAGAACCAGAAGAGGAGGTTGAAGAGGGAGGTTCTCCTTTGCCTAAAAAGAGAAGGGGATTGGTGAAGATTTCAAAGAAAATGAATGAACCTTCGAAAGAACTAAAAAAGACAAGCCCTCAGGTGATTGAAGTGGATGACCCTAGAGAGAAGACACAAGTTTATACAAGGAGGTCTAGTACTCCTTCTCCCAAGGATAATTTTGTGAAGCTAGATTTTCTTATGAGTGTTCCTATGGTGGAACAACTGAAGGATGCCTCTCCTCTTCATGATTTGCAAGATGTGAAACATGAGCCCCAGGATGCAGAGGTCAGTGACCACTAGGGTAAGGAAATAGAGGTCCAAGATGAGGATTTGTACAATTCTGAGGCAGAGATCAGCAACACTATCCTTTCTTCCCTAGTTGCTTATGAGGGTTCACCAGACCAGGATGAAGAGAGAATACTTATGATAGAAGAAAAAGTGCATGAAAAGGTTCCCTCTCCTATCCCGGTTGAAACATAAAAAATAGATCATGAGGTAGGTCAAGAGGAAGGGGATAAAGATAGAGACATGAATGAGGAGGTCCTTGCTGAGAAGAGTGCAAATTTTGATCCTTCCATGGATCAAGCTGAGAAAGGAACACTATTTTCTAAAAATATTTGATTTCATCAAAAATCAAAATCTCCTAGAAATTGTAAACCATAATTATGGGATCACCCCCGAAACTTTTTCGGCCAAAAACATTTCACTCAAAACTATTTATTTGGCCAAAAGTGTGACACAAATTTGTGCTTTTACCCTCCTTTGTTTTCTCAACATTACAAAACTCTCCAAAAGATGTGTGAAAATGGACTTTAATTATATTTTATGAATCAAGGGAGAAAAAATCTTTAGGCCAAGTACACATGTCATGTTTTTTCATTTGGAATACAATATTACATTTCAAAAAGTTAGATCAACTACTCATGGATGAAAAATTATTAGGAAAATTATAGTTCTATTTTCTTGTAACAATCTTTGTCCCTCCAAAAAGCATATGTTGTTGATAGATAATAATTTGTCACTCCTATTCTTTACCCTTGTTGATGCAAACCCAAGAATGGTGAGTTGGAAAGTGAAGACAAAACCTCAGTGTACAAAAGATAAAATTTCCTTTTGTTGATGCCATTTAAATTATTAGAAAGTTTGGAATATGCATAAAAGATAAAAAAAATATGTCTATATGACTAGTAGAGACTCTATAAGGTAGGAAACTCATTATACTTCTTGACCAATACATCATAATCCTTCTCTAATGGCCAATCAAATTTCATGAACTCATCCAATTTGTTCCTACATGAGAATACCTTTTTACCACCTAATTGGCTTCCCTATCAAAATATTCCAATAATTTACTAGTGAATGATATTGTATCCATGCTAATTTTTATTAAATCATTGTTAATATCACCACCCTCACATACTAAAAGGGCCTATGTAGCAATAACACTATCCATTTTTGACCTCCATTCTTTATATGTTTTCATAGCTCCATTACTATCTATAATGTCTAGTAGGAGGCCAAGATCACTCATCAAATTCTTGGAGCAAATCGTTTATCTTCTTCTCCATAGGGTCTTCCATCCCATTATTTAATCAAGAATTCATTTTACCATTTTATATGTGGGGGCTATGTTTTTTGGCTTGTTTAGTTCATGAGTTGACCCATTAATCATGCCATCTAATGCAACGAGTTTGGGAACCCACAACTACATTAATGGGACTACCTTTGATCCATGGCTTTCAAACATTCCAATTGCATTGAACAAAAAAAACTCATTTGAATGAACACTTTTCACAGTTTTTATTTCCTTCTTCATACAAGTTCAAGTGCATTATAAATAATAAGCACATTATTTTCTTCATAAAGCTCCAATATTTCCCTATATTCTTTCAACTTCTTAATTAAATCCTTTCTACTAACTCTTTCTCTAGTTGGTGGGGCAGCATGAAGAAGTTGTGCTAGTGGTCTATCTTCATCGAAAACTCTTTTTTGACTAAATTGGAGGAGGTGGTGGGGAAGAAGTTTTGAACACTTGAAATAGTAAGGGGGACTGAATCAATAATATTTTAAACCATTCAAACATTTAAATGTCCAAACCACATAGCACATTCAACTGTAGTAATGAAAGAAAGAATGAAACATAAATAACATCACATAACACATGAACACCATGAATTTTATGTGGAAAAACCAAAATGGAAAAAACCACAGTGAGGATTAGCTCACAATATATTATAACTAGCTACATTCTATTTAAAGAAGTGCTCACTGCAGGTGGAATCACTATCCAAGTCAACTCAATGTCCACATAGATAAAAAGATATAAGATATTATGGGTCTCATATCCTAGATTTAATTGTTATAATTGTATCTTTCATATGCATGAAATACAGTTCTAATGAATCTCAATAAACTCACTTTACACACTTCATCTGATTTAGATCTAACACACTGCTTTCCTTTGCATTCACAACTTAAATTAATAAAAATTTGATCAATTCACATCATATACATGTCTCTCATTACTTAAATTATTCAAAACACTAAAAATAATCTAACATATATATCTGCTTCAAGCATAACATCAATTAGGTTAGCCTAATTAGATGTATCATACAAAATATAGAAAGTGTAACTTGTCAGCTCAAATCCTTTCACATACACCTTGGACCAAGATAAAAATCTCAAAATAATTTGAAATAGGTTGGCATGGACCTATAATAGCTCCTATAAACATTGCAATACATATTTAACCTTCACATACCTTCACACTTGTTAGGTTGATGCCACAAAAGTCCTAATACAAAAGTTCTTCAACTATGTATCCATATTTGAACACATGTACCTCAAAACATCATGCCATTATAATTCACACTCTATCGACATATGTCAATACCTCTTTAAGACCACAAAGTCAAAAAATTATTCAAGGAGAAGTACAGACTCTCCTACTCATTTACATTGCATAGGAAATAATTACAACTTGATAGATTGATCTTTTGTTACTTATATCTCTCAAACTAAAAGCTAAAACATGATGAAATTCAAGAATCAGATACTTCTAACAACCAAAAAAATAGTGTTATAATAATATAGTGAAATGTTCATTCGTGGACCAGTGTGGACCCACAAACATGTTGCAAGGTGTGCGCCCTTGGTCTCCTTGGTTGTTCAATGAGACACTCAAGATGCATGACATGGTTTAACCACCTCTCGTGAATCTTAACTCTAGCTTGTATCGGGCATTGACAGGTCGATCTTTTGGTGTAATGACAAGGCCAACAATTGGTATCAGAGTTGGTTATGGGTTTGAATCCCTCACTTGCGTTGGGGAGGGATTGTTGCAAGGTATGCACCCTTCGTCTCCATAGTCGTTTAATGTGGTGCTCAGGATTCGTGACATGGTTTAACTGCCTCTCGTGGATGTTAACTCTGGCTTGTATCAGGCATTGATAGGTTGATCTTTTGGTGCAATGGCAAGGCCAACAAAAATGGAGTTCTATTACATAGGATTGACAAAGTTGACAATTAGTCAATTTTCCATCACAACCAACTTTATTGAATCAAACCATCTTGCAAAAATTTCTACCAAAAACACTCCAAAACCTATTAGAACCAACCAAAATGATCTACCCCATAATCTCCATATCAAAATACAATGTTGACATCAATGACAACACTACAACACATAGTAATATAACTTGTGCTTATCCTCATGCTCATGTTTCCAACAATAGTGTTGAAGATGATTTCACTCGCAACAACAAGGTGAACAAAAATCTTCACAGACAAACTACAAAGAAGCCTATCCTTCTTGGAAGATATGGAACAAGACAATCTCAAAGGGGAAATTTGCCTAAACAGAACAAAAAGATTGACTTAGTTCAATCCCAAGTCTCTGGTAATTAGGTCATGATCTTACTAGGTTCACTTCAGGGTATGATGTGAGTTTGTTGTTAATCTCAAAGGGAATATGTTGTTTAGAAATCACATATTTACTAGACACTGAGTTTTCAAGTTGAATTTCAAGAACAAGTATCATGAAATCACAAGATTTGAAATAATATTTCATGAACATCAACAATTTCATTTTCTATCAATTAAGTAGATTTAGCTTTAAGCATTCAACAATTTTATATAAAATGAAAGATTTTCAATAATTTTCCCATCCATTCATCTATTTTTTGGAAAATTTTCAAAGAATTTAAACATCTATTCTAAAATAAAGCATAAAAATACTAAAATTAAAATTTGTCTTGGTTATTCTCCATGCATGCCCCAAATAATTAATTAAATCAAATAAAACTATAGTATACTTCACCAGATTACTTCACAACTACATATAAAATGGTGCAAGCTTTTAAAGAGAGGGTTTTAGTTTGGACACCAAGAAGTTTTTGTATGCAGCCTTAAATGGCGTACCATACATGCTTGTTCAATTGAACTAACAAAACTAGCTACAAAAGATTTATGAGATAGGTAGCTATTAAATTGGCTCTGATATTAATCAATGTCTATGTGCATACAAGTTTTTAGACCGAAATGATTCAAAAAATAGGAAAAAAGAACAAAACTTAGAGAAGTTTTGGCTCTTAAGACATCCACAAATTTTGAACTTAACTTTAAAAAAAGAAATCCTCTCACCTTTTAGAGAACACAAGGCACATACAGGATAAGAAAAATACATGAGAGAGAATCTAAGGGACTAATCATATGAAGGAAAATGGAAGATAGTGATTGACCAAGAAATTACAATTGAAGTCCTTGAAGATTAACTTCAATTTGTCATTGAAGCTCTCCGGGTTTTAATCTTTTATTATCAGGGTTCCTTGTTGGAACCAAACCAATCTACTCATTTGAGTGTAAGAAATTCCCATATATTCAAAATGATCTAGTGTAAATTCAATTCCTACACTCCAGGTTCCTTTTTGGTTTGAACATTCTAGGAATAAATAATTCCTAGAATGGGTACACTTCTCTGTGGCATGCTTAAACTCTAGAGTTCTGAGTTTTTGGTATCTGACACATCTTCGCAATAAAATTTATTCAAGCATGAGCCTCTAAAGTTTATCACTGAACCTGGTAACACTACTAGATCTGTTTGCAAACTTAATTTTCCTGACCGTCCATACTCAAACTTTGCATCACAATCTATATTTCCTATAATCACAAATTCCATACATTAAATCCCAAAAAAAAAACAAACCAATTTATAAACATCTCATGTAAATAAAACCATTATTAAAATGCTATAATACAAATTTCCATACATAACATGCTTTTCAAGCACATATAAATTCTTGTATGATTACCCTCCACATATACCAGACTATCAGACTATTGGACTCATTACATAATCACAAAATCTCAAAACTTCACCTTATATTGCAACCCGATACCCGATATTCAACTTTACCCATAAAATTTCTCTAACTTCATTTTTACTAGACTTCCTTCTATCTCAGGCTTCAAATACTGGACCAAAATTCTTAGCTCATATCCTTATTATCTTTTTCACCTTCCAACATTCCTAGTTCCCAGTATTTAATACCTGGAACACTTTATTATGAAGTACTCTTTTAATCAAAGATTTATTTTACCTATTTTCTCTTCTCAGTGATCTTCCAATTAGCTAGCTCATACCATAAGAGTTAAAAACTAATTTGGGGTCCCCAAGCTTTAAAATATTGGGGTGTGTTGTGAGACCACACAACAACTTGCAACCAATAAAACCAAATTTAAAAAAAAAATTGAAATTAAATCACCAATTATAAATTATAATTTATACATATTTTAAAACAATAACCTTTACCTTTAGCTAGATTCTGCCATAAAATTAAAACTCCCCCAAAAACATCCATGTGTACTCTAATTAATTCCAATTTTAGGAACTTAGTAAAAAGAATCAGTTCATTGAAATTAAACTACATAATATGGTAATCCTCCAAAGCCAACCAAGGATAGAGCCTTGCTACTAGTCAGGCATCCATAGCCCTGAAAAGGTTATCTCTATAATTCCCTAAAACATAGTTCTACTTCCATCCAGGCATCTATAGCCCGAGTAGAGTTATTTTGATAGCCTACAGAGTTTATTTTCTCTCTCCTTTTTTAGATATAGAAATGATAACTCATTTTCAACTTTTGATATTTCAATAATAGCTCATTTTCAATTTGCAAGCAATAAATCCCACTAGTAGGTTGGGAATTACTATGGTAGCAAAGGTTACCTTTTGATTTTTCATTGAATGCAAATCCCTTCATCAATTCACCATTTCCCAAAAATTCACTTAAAATATTCCATGTTGGTGTGTATTTTCAGCTAAATTTTACCACCTTATGCCAAATCCTAGCTAATTGTAAACCGTTATGTGTTAAAAGATATGCATAGATTAAAATTTAGCAACAAGCAATCTAATCACAAAATTAAATCTAAATTTAGAAACATTAGTTACCACCCTTTTGATAAGTTCTTATGGCAACCGCTGAAATTTCAGCTAGCACCTCCGATTTGATGGCACTACACCTCATTAATGGATTGAGATTATCATGATTATATCAGAACACAATCACATTATTCTTCATTTAATTCACACACCTAACTTTGCACCTATCATTTCTCTCCACTTATCCGGGTGATGATGTGTATTGCCTTACCAACTTAGTTTTCTTTTATGTTTCGCACATACCAACATCTCCATAATTAATACATCCAAAAAAATATTTGAAAAGATCACTATTAACTTTGAAATCTTCAATTTTCTTGATTCACAATCTTCGTACTACTCAACTTTGAACAAATTTATCACTAGCAATGTCCAAAGAATTAATTTAATTTAACCTTCCGTTCTGAAAATAATTGGTTGGATGCCACCTTGCTTACAATTTCCAAGACTTCTCTCAAAGCAACTATGTACTGCATTTTTCTCATGACTTTCTATAAATTTTGTATTGAATTCTTCAAAATTCTTCACATGCTTTCTTAGCTTTCTTCTCTGGTTTTGCATTTTCTTTCTTTTCTTATTCTCATTTGCTTCTAGGCAATGGATACTCCAATTTGTTTAAGTTGCTCTTACCACCAAATTATTTTCTTAGGAAGTATCACATCACAGAGGCTTGAAAAGGTTTTCTTCATTAGGACTCCCAGTTTTACTATACCAATTTTTTGCTTAGTCCTCAGGGAAAATTATGTAGAATCCAATTGCTACTTTCACTTATACTCTATCATGGCTTCCCATTTTGTAGCATCTCTTCTAGATATAGGGATATTTGTGGAAGATGTTTGCTCAACTTCCTATATGATAGTGAGACCTGAATATTTGGAGAATTTGGACACTTTTTTATCTATGTCATATCCAACCATTGGAATCCCCTTGATGAATGATATTACTCAATTCCTAGAGCACGGGGAAGTAGTTTCTCTTCGGCCTTTCCTCTCAGACCTCCATATTTGAGATTTTTAAACTCATCAAGAACTCTTCTATATTGGATATTTAGCTTTGATAGATGAGGTGTCCCACATTTACTGAATGATAACCACCACCAACATCTAGGCTCACTCTTTTTGGCTTTTTTTAGTTGTTTGAAACAAGAATTTCGATACTGATGTATATATATGATATACACATACATATATATATATATATGAATCCTTTAGCACTTTTCAAAGAATGCATTTACTGTGTATGGATTTATCATTTTTGCATATAATTGTGTCTCTTTATAAATGTTTAGATTAACTCTCATGTATGCAAGATAAGTTAAGTAGAATTTCCAAATTCAAAGGCAAGACAAAAGGAAGAAAATAAAAACAAACAAAACAAAACAAAAGCAAAAGAAAAAGAAAAGAAAAGAAAACCAAAACAGAACAAACCCTAAAAAAAAACTAACCCTAACTAACCAAGAATCTAATCTAACAAACGATTAACCTTAGCAAAATAATTAATTATAATTTCTATGATTATTTCCATATTCATTTTAGTACGAATTACAATAGGCTTATCTTTAAATTCACTCAGAAAAATTTCAACAATCCTACTATAACTATGAATTATTCAAAACTTTATGTGTTTGATAATCATGAATTTAAAGGTGTACTTACCAATGACTTGGCTCATATGTATGAAAATGACCTCATTAAAGGTTGATTGCACACACTCTATCTGATGTGACCATACTCTACCTTCTTTTAACCCTAGTTCATAGTTTAGTTTTGTACTCTGTTTATTCCCATGAATGGCTGCATCTATTTTTTGACTTTCTTCTTTGAGAATTTTCATGTCTTGGTTCCTATCTTCACTTTTCACTTTGTTAGACCAATATATATCACAATTTATATTATCATGAGAGAGAGAGAAAGTAAAAGAATGATATTTTGTATCTTGCATAAAATCAGGAAAATTTCCCTTTTTATCTTGTAATTTTTTTGTTTGGTATACTCCGGCTCCTTTTTCTTCCATTTTCATTTTCTATGTATAAGGAGAATGATGAATCATCAATTTCATTTCCTCGTTTCTGATGCAATATTCCAAAATCTTGACATTCTCATTTATTTTCCTGCAATGTTTTATGATTTTCATTATAATAATTGTTGTTATCCAACTATTTTGATATATTAGTTTATTTTTTAATATTTTTCATTTTATTAGGGTTGCACGCATTTTTTGCTAACGACTCCTTTCTTCTAGTAGTTAGAACTTCTTCTATTAACATATTCACTTTACACATGGAAAAACACACCCTAGTTAGGAAAATTTCAAAATCGAGTTCACTGTGATTAGTTGTATCATGAATTCTACATTCGGTGACTCTACCAAAAGTGAGAAAAGTCAAAGGATATAACCTTTGGTTAAGAAAATTCATGAGTTTCTCAACTTCCATACTGAAATACTAGATTTTATTTAACTTTTCTTTACAAGATTTAAAACTCAGGACTAGTTAAAAAGAAATGAAAATAGGCCCTCCTTCTAGCGCCAGTTCCTATTGATGACAATTTCACTCATAGTAATAGGGTGAATAAAAATCTTCATAGATAAACCACAAAGAAGCCTATCCTTCTTGAAAGATATGGAACAAGACAATCTCAAAGGGAAAATTTTCCTAAACAAAACCATAAGATTGACTTAGTTCAATCCCAATTCTATAGTAATCAGGTCATGATCATACTAGGTTCACTTCAGGGTATGATGCGAGTTTTCTATTAATCTCACAAGGAATGTGTTCTTTAGAAATCACATATTTACTAGACACTGAGTTTTCAAGTTGAATTTCAAGAAAAAGTATCATGAAATTGAAAGATTTGAAATAATATTTCATGAACATCAACAATTTCATTTTCTATTGTTGACATCCAAAATTGACCTCTTCCATAAGGTCAAATTCATTCCCCTTATTCATCTATTTCACCTTTCCCATTGATATTAATTAAATAATTTATTTAATTAATATTTCCCCCTTTCGCTAATGTTTTTTAAGCATTTAATTTAAATAGATAAATGCTTTACTTTCATCCCCTTTCCTCTCTAAATTAAATAAATACTCCTATTTATTTAATTTAATCATCTACCTTTATGAATATAAATTAATTTTAAATTTACCATTTTCTTTCTCCTTGTCCCATCCTCCATAACCCTTCCTTAATCTAAATTAATTTGATTAATATTTGATTAGGATGTGCCCACCATTAATCAGGATTGATGCCACATCCTCTATCATAGACCACTTGTATTAATCCTTTATTAGCCCCCTTAATCACTTTTTTGGACAACCTAATTACTTGATTAGGTCACCTTAATACCTTATGCCATTTATGACATATCCACAAGTCAATTTTTCATTAAATGCTTTCTCCTTTTGGAGAAGGAAACTCTTCCCAATGTGAATTTTTAATTCACATTTATTCATCAAAGCTCTTATCACCTATATGAGGACAAGGACCTCCTTTATGAGGAGATCTTTTCCAATCCCAAGGTACTAGAAAGTACATCCACATCATGTCCTTATTTACACACCACCTACCACATGGCAAGATGTGAGGGCTTGTGAGTTCTCAACTCACCCTAACCCTTGATCTTGTCCAAGGTGGCTACATCTTGACCATTCATTCTTTAGTGGCCTTTCCCCTAAAATTAGAGGATTTTCCCTCATTTTTGAACAAAAATTTAACTTTCAATATTATGGAATTTTGAACTCTCAAACATTCAAGCACTTGCACTCATCCACCATTGCTGCAATATTCAAGCTTAGTTTGCATCCATATCAAGCACCTATCAACATACCCACTTGCACTATTGTATTCCTCATCTCATCCACTTCGTTTTGCATCTAGTTTCATGTTGTTTTTCATTGAAAGGAGCACACAAATCAAGCAATCAATAGGGCCAACCAACCAAACACCTTGAACAAGGTAATATCAAGCTTTTCTCTTTCATTTTTTTCAAATTTAACTTAGGCCAATCTTGAGGTGTTGCTGTGTTTCCTTTTGTCTTGCATTTTATTTTTGTTTGGCACTTTAGGTTAGGGGATTTTCACTACACACATTTTTGGCATGCTCGGTGGGACCCACGTCATGGGTCTAGTATTTTACATTTGTTTTTGTTTGAATTTTGCAAGTTGAAATTTCAATTACAGAGGCGAGTCTGCCTTGAAAGGTGAGCTTGCTCAGCATAGGGGTGAAGTTTCCTAGTCGAGCAAGTGACCTTGCCTTTAGGGGAAAACCTGACTTTACATAGGGGTGAAGTTGCTCTAAGGGGTGACCTTGCCCCCTTCAAGTGCGAACTTGCTTTGGTCCCAAGAGACAAACAAAGTTGATTTTGTAGATAGGTGAACTTTCTCTCTTCAGGGGCGAACCTGACTTTACACAAGGGTGAAATTTCTTTAGGTTTGGGAAAATTTGTTGACTAAAGGAGTGAATTTTCTTACTAAAGGGATGAATTTGCTTACCAAAGGGGTGAAGTTGCTTAGGGTTTGGGCGAATTTTCTTAGTGTTTGGGTGAATTTTATTACTGAAGGGGTGAAGTTCCTCATGAGGAGGGGAAAAGTTTCTTCACATAGAGGCAGATCTGAGGTAAATCCAAGACTTTTGTTTTCTAGTTTTCAACATCATTTGGTTTTGGTTTCACATACTGATCTGCTAACTCATCTTGTTTGTGAGTGTCCATTTTTGCTAAAAAAATTATGTACCCGTTTATTGTTTATACAAGACTGGTGGTTTGAAACTAGTAACACATTTTATGCAGAACAATAGGTCCAAGAACAACTAGTTTGTTTGTTTGTTGTTTTCCATACTAGCTAGGCATATGTAGCTTTAATTTAAGGGTCATTTTACACTTGTTTTTCATGCTTGTGAGAGGGTTGTTGACATATCCACTCCCCTTATGCCACTTGGCAATCCTGGGTGATGAGAAATTGTAGTTCACTCTAGTCCAGGTGAGTCCACCTAGGAGGTGTTAGTGCGTCTAAGCTCTCCCCTTGCACTATGTGTGAGCCTGGGGACTAGATGAGATGTCCAGTGTATTCTTCCCTTAGTGGGATCTTCATGGGATTTAATCACCCGAGGGACGATCTGAAGCACGTGTAATTGGTGGGTATATAAGGGGGGGAGAGGGAAAGTTGTACCTCAATCCGATCACATCCTTTTTGGCAGAGCATCGAGGCTAGGGTGATACCTAGATAATATGTGAAGAGCTAGTTTGAGTTTCCAATACCTCGTTGGGGCTCTTGACTCATTCTTGTGATGAGATATTGTTCACGATTGTGCCCCATATATTGTGCGTATATCAGGGACTCACGAGATAGCCTTGTTCAGCCTAGATAGAGACCCGTGTTGCAGTCATGACTTGGTGTAGTGTAGGGATTGTGTACGACACCCTAAAGTTACCCACCACATACTCCCTTGGGTTGAGATAGAAATCCTCATGGTGGAATACGATAGTCCTTGAGTGAGAGCGTGAAGGTGAGCCCGTTGTGTCTGTTGATGACCTTGTGCCATTGGAACCCTAGCTATCCACCTTCATGAGAAAGGGTGCTCCAAAGAACCACTCGAGTATCACAGAGTATTAACCTTGGGTTGTTCGTTCAAGGTGGCTGGCATACATTAAGTTTGCAAATCTATATCACTAATTTTAGGATTGTGTTGTTTGTTGTGTCTTCTTTGTGTGATACCAGTGCATTTACTTTTAGTGGAGTCATTCTAGCCTTTTTCTTGTTATTTTTCATGCTTGTTCTCCCTATGCCACAGTCATTCCCTACCTACAGAGGTGAAGTTTCCCCTTTCAGAGGAAAATTTACATTGTAGATAGGCTATTTTTCTCTCCAAAAGGGGGATTTTGAGTCTCAGTCTAGTCCAGGTCAACCTCTTAGGAAAATCCACCTATCCTTGAGGTCAAATTCGCCTATCCTCCAAGTTTGGGCGAATTTTCTCTTACTTCAGGTGAATTTTTTTTGTGTCCAGGTGATTTTTCTCAACTATTGAGCAAATTCGCCTATAGGGGTGATCTTGATCTATTTGTTGGGTGAATTTTCTCTTAGGGGCAATTTTTCTCAATAGTTTGGGTGAACTTGCTTAGTATAGGAGTGATTTTTATAATAGTTCTAGTCTCGTTTTTCATCATGTCTTTTATCTGAGTCTCCATTTGGGTCCGTTTAGGTGGTCGTTCTCCATTTCAATTCTCTGTTTGGGCTCATTTAGTTGTTCGTTCTCAATTCTGAGTCTCGATTTAGGTGTTTGTTCTTTGTTCCAAGTCTCCATTTGAGTCTGTTTCGGGGTCTATTTCTTCATTTGTGATACCATTCTCCATTCTAAGTTTCCGTTTGGGCTCGTTTAAGAGTTTTTTCTCCATTTCGAGCCTCCATTTGGGCTTGTTTAAGAGTCCATTCTCCATTCCAAGTCTTTGTTTGGATTTGTTTAGGAGTCTGTTCTCCATTTGAGTTATTGTTCGAGTCTATTTAGCTAAGTTTGTCTGACTGTTAGGCAATCTTGAGAGTCAAATTTTCCTGTCCTTTAGTGGTTTCAGGCTTTTGGGTGAACTTGTCAGCTGTTTGGGTGAATTTGAAGCTATTTGGGCAAACCTGCCAGTTGTTTGGGAAAACTTACACCTGTTTGGGTGAATTTGTTGTTGTTTGGGTGAACTTGCACCTATTTGGGTGAACCTACTAGTTTTTTGGGTGAATTTGCAACTATTTGGGAAAATACGACTTTACACAGGGGTGATTTTACTTAAGGTTTGGGTGAATTTGTAGCTATTTGGAAAAATTTGTTAGGGTTTGGGTGAATTTTCTTCCCTAGATAGGCAATATTGCTTGGCAAGTTCACCTATTTCTAGTGTCATCTCAGTTTTGGTTGAATTTGAGGTCTTCAAATGAATGAATTTGCTTCACACATAGGTGAATCCACTTCCCCATACAAATTCCAGAATGTGAATCATTTTGGCCATTGAAATCTTGTCATTTGCTAAGTCGTTTGTCATGATCAAAAAATTTCTATCATCATCCATCTTTCTGTAATCATCATTTTCATCCATTTGGATTTTCCAAAGATCATCATTTCATCAATCAAATCATCTAGGACCATCTTAGAGCATCTTTAGATTAAATATCCATCATCAGTTTGTCAATCTGAATCTCCTAGACTTTATTTTGTAAGTTTTTATCCAAGTTGGCTTAGGTGTTTGATCTTGATCATCATCTGTACTTGCTTAGGATTGCATCTATCCTAAGTTAGTGAATCATCCTCAACCCAATTAATTTACTTCTATCCTAAGGTAGATTCAGTGTCATAATCATCCATCTAGCACTTTTATCCATACAGTCAATGCCTTATGTAATCTAATCAAAACTTCTAAACCTAAGTCTAGACTTGGTTTTACTGATCCAATCCAATCAATCACATCATCTTATTGATAAATCTTATCTAATCCAATCTAATTTTATCCTTTATTCATCATCTAACTTAATCAGTCAATCCTTCATCCAATCCAATCAATCATTCATTCATCACTTAGGTACATTTTGCACTTTCATGCTTGTTACCCGATCACAAGTAAAGAAACTCATGGTTGATCAACAAGCCCAAGGTGCTCAACCCAATGTATCTCAAGATCCCAATAATAAAGGCTCATCACAATAAAACAATGAGGTACAAACCACGTCACCTCCTACCAATGAAAGCATGGTTAATC
>CM021103.1:104398066-104462756 GCA_007115665.2 Sequoiadendron giganteum
GCATAAGGCTCAGGAGGTCAAAATAAATCAACTACAGAGTGAGAGGAATGATTTTTAGGGAAAATTCATTGAGCTTCGGGCTTTGGGTGCATAGGTTGTTTCGTCCCTACGGAGATAAATTGAGCAATTTTGGATGATAGAGGTGACCCTTCGTGATGAGTTGAGATAGGTGAGTGACGTTTTGAAACAAATTCGATGAAGTACCAATGATGAAATAAATGAAATGAATACTGCATTGGATCAAGAAATAGAAAGGAAAAAGTAGGCTGAGTTAGCCTTGAGGGAGAAGGAGAAACAAATCAATACTCTGAATAATCAGTTTTCGGCCCTAGAGGGTAGCATTGTGGAATTGAAGGTGGATTTGAGTAGCAAGGCTATAGAAATAGACCTTTTGATATCCCAGCCTCTTGCATCCCAAATTAAATCACTATAAATAGCCAAAGGGTTGCACGCATCATATTGGGATAAGGTTAAGACACTATGCCTTACCTTACAGCCCACTCTCAAATTAATGGCACATGCTACCAATCTATGGAGTTGTTAGTGAAACAATGCAATGGTTCTAGGAAGCAACTTCTGATAGAGTTTTGGAGGCTAGACAGTTGTTAGGAAAATTATATATAGCTTTCGATGATGCATTGAGTAGTGTGGGCATTAAGGACTGGGCAGTGGCAACCGTGAGCATGAATTTTCTCATCTTTATGCATGAGGCCACCCAGTATGTCGGTGAGTACAGAGTAAAGCTGGCTTAGATTACCTATGATATGTGAGCAAAAATTTCCCACCTAACTCAGTGAGGGATTCCATCACCCTTTGTGACTGATCAAATAGTGGCAGAAATAGAATACATTATTGAAAATATAAAGGAGAAGAAGTAAGAGTTATCAATTTTTCAATCCTTTGATCAATCTTTGATTGCCACAAATATTGACAACATGGTGTATCAGTTGGCGAAACTCTTCTTCCAGCTTGAGTATGAGGCAAAGGTATTTGGTGGTTTGAATTTTAAGGCAATTATTGATCTAAACATGGCACATGAAAATTTGTGCACTCTCTCTATACCATCAAATGAAGTCTAGATGTCCCTTCAGGCTGCCCTCTCTAAGCTATGAGCGAGTTGTCCAAGGGGTTGGATTGTTCTGCAAAGCCATGATCTGGAGTTCTTCATTCCATGAGTGAAATGTCCCCGTGAATCACCAAGTTGTGAATATTTATTCATGCACCACTTTTTCCTTCATAGTTTATTTTCCTTGCGCGACTTTGCCTTTGTATTTTGGTACCACTCGTAGCTTTTCGGTAGCCACCATGTGGCATCCTATCAGAGCTTTCTTTTGGGCCGTCTCTTTTCCTTTTGTCAGGCTTCATTTGCTTGACACATTGCCTTTGCTATTTTCCTTTTCGATTGGGGCCCACACCGTATATTCCTTTGCTGGGAGTTTTCTACATGGTTCTCATTTGTGCTTCTATTATCCTGGGTTCGACGCTTGTTGCAATAGTCTCCATTTTGATGTTGCATGTTCTCTCCTCCTACTACTGCATGGCCCATATCTCCTCGGGATGTTCTTCCTGGCCTGCTACTAGAAACATCTCTTTGTTGGTGCTGGCATGAGAAAATCTTGATTGTTGATGGCTTTTTGGAAGTATCTTTCTTATTGGGGTCTTCAGGCAGTGGGTTGGCTTATTTAAGCAAACTTTTCTTCAATTTTATGTTGGTTTTTTAGATGGATGAAATTTTCTCAAGCACTGGGAATTAGCCTCTATAGTGTTTTCTATTAAATTTGAAATCACAGATTGTGCAATTCTGTTTTTCCTTTTTGTTTTCATGTATTTGATAAAACATTAAACTATGCTTGTATTTTCTAAAGCATTTGAGCATCTATTCCTAGCTTTTGTAATTTTTATGCAGCCTAGTGTAATCTAAATCATGCTGCTACTCTTTTGTGTTACCTTATGTTGTATGAGTTATATTATGCAAATGGTTTGATGTTCTTATGTTTGCAGTGTTGGGAATTATCTATTTGATATATGTTAGTTATTAATTGATCCTTTGTTTTAGGATTGTGCTTACTCATTTCATTTTTGATCTGGTGCATCACCTTAGCTTAGGTTTGTTTATTTCAATTTTATCTCCTTCCCCTTTTTCTCCCTCTATAAGAAAAATGAAGACCCGGCTTCGATAAAACCCTAGAGGTTACTTATCTACGCGCGCAGGTCCCCCAATAGCTAAGTTTCCCATAAGGTTGTTGCCTGCAAAATTTTGTGTCAACATAACCTAATACACAACAACCTCTACATGCATCGCGATATTTTACTACCTATAATTATCAAACTAATCCATACTATACTTCATAGTATCAGCCATCATATCAACACCCTCCATACCAACAAGGTGCTTCCACTTCATACTATCAACCACCTCTAGCATACCAACAAGGGGGTCCCTCTTCTTATCATCAAAATCTGCTGCCTTATCATCAACTTTACACCAATCCACCATCACAACCTATATATACCAATCAATATTATCCTACTCCATCATATACACCTCTACCACCTTATGATAAAAATGCATCCACTCCATCCTCATCTTACCAACAAAATGCTTCCTACAATAAATCCAATCTATCCAATCCATCATCATCAACTCCTATTAATAAAGAGTTGGAGGAAGTAAAGGCCACATTGAAAGACTTACAAATAAGAAATTCTAAAAATTCTTTCAAATTCAAAGAGATTTTCCCTTATCCATTCAATCCCTCAATTTCACTCATTCCTTTCCCTAAGCATTTCAAGATGCCAAAATTCAAAAAATACAAAGGAACAAAAGATCCTAAGAACCATCTTCAAGAGTTTTATTCACATTTCTAGGAAGTCCTCCATAATGACAACTATCTCCTATGGCTATTCCCTAGGATTTTAATGGGGGAAACTCTTGACTAGTCTATGGGTCTTCAAAAGGGGTCCATCTCTTTTTTCATTGATCTTTCAGGAAAAAATGTCTCACAGTTATCCTTCAATTTGGAGAAGGATATTGATACATTAGACCTTCTAAGAGAAGCCCAACATGAGGGTGACACCTTTGCTAGCTACCTGCAGAGGTGGTATGCCTTGGCTAGCTGAATGAAATCTCCCCTCAGTGAGAAAGACCTTATGAATCTATGTGTGGCCAATGCTCATCCAAAAATGATACATAATCATAACCTTCACTATGTTTCAACCTTTGTGGAGGTTATAAAAAATGGTCCCATCATTGAAAGAGCTCTCATCGCTAAGGGGCAAGTTAAAATCTATAATATGGATAAAGAGAAGCATCTGGAGATACATCACACTACTAGAACAAATAAAAAACATAGTCAATGATGGTGTCATAGATACCAAACATGTTCAAGTAGCGAACAACTCACAACGGCCTCAATATACTTGTCCACCACAACCAATTCTAAATCCCATATCCATGCCACAAGTAGCACCTTGTCCTCCCCAACAATCCAATCAAAAGAATTAAGGGAAAAATAAGTGCTCTTTCATTGCTTTGTGAGAGCCCCTAAGTGTCATGTTCAATATGATTTTACAAGAAAATTATCCAATTGCGTATCTAGTGACAAATCCTTTTGACAATACCAAGCCAAAACCTGCTTGGTACAAGGAAAATGAATATTGCAAGTTTCACAAGATCAAAGGCCATTCCCTCAACAAGTGTCAAGGGCTCAAGAAATATGTCCAAGATCTTAAAGATCATGGGGATATATAGGTAGATACTAGCCAATTGTCCTCATCCAATGCTTAATTACAAATAGATCAGAACACTTTTCCTAACCATAACCAAGGAGCCAGTTAGTCTAATGCCAATCTTGGGACAAGCAATAATAATGGTCAAAACAACAACACCAACAAAATCAGCTACAAGAATGTACCTTATAACTATGATAGAATAGTTATGTGAATTAGTCAAGTAGATCCTAGCGTATCCATGATTTGCGTCAAAGGAAAAGATCCTCAATGTGTTGTTACAACTCATGAAACCCACATTTTAGTCCTTGGTCCTTCTATGTCAACCCAATTTGCTCCTATAAAATTGCAATATAATATTCTTGACCAACTAGGAAAGATGCCCACTCAAATATCCATTTTGGATTTGCTTAAGCCTTCTCCTATACACCAAGAAATCCTCACCAAGGCCTTGAAAGATACCTACATACCAAATGACATAGACCCCACTCAGTTCGAAGCTTTAGTCAGACACCTTTCGTCATCTTATTAGTTAGGTTTTAGCCAAAATGAAATGCCTGCCATCAACCCCAATCATAATCGCCCACTCCATATTGAATTCCTTGTAGCTCGACATAAGGTAAAAAGGGATCTTGATATATAATGGCTTGGCCCTCAATCTTTGAACACTAAAGTTCATAAAACAAGCTGGATACACCTTAGCTGACTTAAACAATCAAGTCATTACTATAAAGGAATATGATAATGCTGAGAGAGATTATGAAGGCAACATTTTCCTTCCCATTTAGGTTGCCCCTATTATGTAGTACACCATGTGCCATGTTCCATATAATCTCCTTCTTGGATCTCCTTCTTGGATGCCCATGGATTCATTCCATCTACCTATCATCAATGTTTGAATTTTCCTTCCAAGGAATGGAAGTAACCATACAAGTTGATCCTCAACCATTTGATTATTTATGCGCTTTGGAAGCTTCCTTCCCCCATTCTCACTATTGTCTTGGAGTTGAAATGGGGGTACCTCATAAATCATCATCTAAGCCATCTCAAAATCCATCAACCAATGTCACATCCACCACGTCCACCACTTATGATTCCACCATCACCAAGATCAAAATCATTGATAAGTGCTATGGAGAATACAAAATGCAAACTTCACTTAATGTGGCCACAATGCCACTCTCTACTCTCTCCTCGCTCATTTTTCTAGCCTTATCAATCATCATCAAATGAAGAAGAAAAGACACTCACACTCACTTCCAAGAACATGGGCTCAACAACATTCATGGATTTGGGTACTCTTGAAGATCGGATGGAAGATGATATCAACCAATGGGTTTACCTAGAAGAACCTGAGACATCACCTCCTCTTGTGGAATAATTCCAAGAAACTTACCCTCATGCATCAAAGTTGGCCAAAAAATATAATTATCAAAGGGATGGTATTGGTATAGAATAACAAGGACAATGCCAACCTATAGAACCATTTGTGCAACCCAAAAGAATAGGCCTAGGCTATGACACAAAGAAAAAGGGTCCTATAGTATCAATTAGTACTTCTAACAATGTTAGTGTGGATAACGGTCTCCTTGAAGACATACCTGAAGAAGAGTCCATCATACTTGTGTATGATGGTGTGGATCTCTCTTCCATGTTTGATTTCCTGTCCATCTACATTGTCGACCTTCCCCTTTGTCACCTTGACCTCATCGAATGGGACCTATGTAGTAGCGCACCCATTGACACCATTCCCTTTGTTGATGCTTATGTAAATATTATGGGATTGGGGGAGGATTAATGCCCTAACCACATAAGTAAAAAAAAACAAAATAAAAATGGGTCATCTAGTGAAAACCTCTCCGAGGTTCTTTTTGGCTCATAAAAAGTATAAAAAAGGGTGTATCTAACAATGAAAACCTCAATGAGGCACTATAAGATGGGGATGTTCATCTTCCCCTTATGGGAACTCAATTGTTTGAAAGATCTTCTATTCTCATTGAAGAAAAAAATGAAGTCAATTTGGGGACAAAAGAAAGTCCTAAAATTACTTATGTAGCCAAATACTTATCTAAAGAGGAGCACTCCTCCATTTTATAACTTCTTAAAGATGGTATCATTAATTTTGCATGGGCCTATTTAGATATTCTAGGCCTAGATCCTACTCTATTTGTACATCATTTGGATGTCCACCCAAATGCTAAATCCGTCAAGAAAAAATTAAGAAAAATGCATCCTCAAGAAGCCTTGTTAGTCAAGAAAGATTTGGATAAATTACCTGAAGTTGGATTCATTAGACCCATTGACTATTTAGATTGGATATCCAAAATTGTGCCTGTCACCAAGCCAAATGGAAGTATCAAGATTTCCACAAATTTTTGGGATCTCAGTAAGGCCTATCCTAAGGACTATTTTCCCTTTCTTAATATCAGTATGTTGGTTGATCAAACTGCTAGACATGAGATGCTATCCCTCATGGATGGTTTCTCTGGTTATAATCAAATTAAAATTTCCCCCGAGGATCAACACAAGACTACCTTCACTACTCCATGCGGCACATTTTTCTACAATGGAATACCTTATGGCCTCAATAATGTAGGGGAAACACACCAATGAACTATAAAAATTATCTTCCATAACCTCATTCACATCATAATGGAAGATTATGTTGACGATTTTTTGGGGAATTCAAAAATAAGAGAACATCCTACAGTCTTAAAAAAGATCTTTAAACGATTGGAACATTATAAACTGTGACTGAATCCTAACAAGTGTGTCTTTAGGGTCAGGTTAGGGAAGTTTTTAAATTTCATAATCTCCAAGAGGGGCATAGAGGTCAATCCAACCAAAGTTAAAGTGATAATGGAAATTCCCCCACCACACAATCTTATACTAAGAAGTCTTCAAGGAATGTTGCAGTCCATTAGGTGATTTATAGCTCAGTTAGCTGATAAGTGCTAGTCATTCTCCCACCTACTACAAAAAGATACTCTCTTCAAGTGGGATTCAAAGTGTCACCTCAGTTTTGATAAGATCAAAGAGTACTTGGCTCATCCACCCATCCTCATGCCTCCAATTCCATGCAAACCCCTCTTATTATACATTTCAACTACTTCAGTTGCATTGGGGGCATTATTGGCTCAACATGATGAGTCTTCAAAGGAACGTGCTATTTATTATATCAGTCAAACATTAGTGGGCTATGAGCTTAACTATTCTCCAATGGAAAAATTATGCTAAGTTGTTGTCTTCTATTCATAAAATCTACACCATTATATTCTCAATGATCAAGTAAAGTTGATATCAAAAGTTGATCCACTCAAGTATCTGTTATCTAAAACTTCTCTAATTGACTGTATGGCTAAGTGGATCATGCTTCTAAGTGAATTCAATATAGAGTATGTGGAAAAAAAGGCCATCAAAGGGCAAGTAATAGTAGACCAGTTGGTATATGCTCCTTTGGTGGATGCTTATCCTTTGGTTATAGAATCTCTTGATGAAAAGGTTCTTACAGTCACAGAAACATCTACCTAGATGCTCTACTTCGATAGTTCGTACACTCACAATGAGTCTAGGAAAGATGTCTTTTTTGTCACACCACAAGGTGATTACATCCCAAAATCATTCAGGCTATCCTTTGCATGCACAAAAAACATAGTAGAGCATGAATCTCTCATTAGAGGTCTTAGGATCATCACCCAATGGATTATCACTGACGTATGAGTCTTTGGTGATTCTCAATTGGGCATTAAATAGGTAAATGATGAGTTTCAAACTAAGGATGACAATTTTTTACCCTATAAGTGCATGGTGGATGATTTCAAGAAGTATTTCACCTTTATCCAATTTGAGAAAATCCCAAGAATCTAGAATAAGGTAATTGATGCAATGGCTACAATTGGTTCCTTAATTGACATGCCAAAAGATTGCATAGACTATCAGTTCCTAGTTGAACAACTCTTGATCCCTGCTTATAATATCCCTAAAAGTGATATGGTGTGTGACATCGTAGGTCTTGAGTCACCTTGGTATCTTGACATCTACACCTACCTTCATGAAAATATCCTACCCCCCGATCTCACATGTTATCAATACAAATACTACGTTCAACATGCCTCTCATTATACCATAGTGGGAGATATTCTTTATCATCATGGGTATGATGGAACCCTTCTTAGGTTTCTGAACAATACCGAAGCTCACACCACATTGGTAGAAGTACATAGTGGTATTTGTGGGGCCCATTCTAATGGCATGGCCTTGGCCAAAATAATTCTTAGAGCAGGGTATTATTGGCCTACTATGGAACACAATTCTTATGATTATGTAAAGAGGTGATTTCCTTGTCAGCAACACATAAATCTAATTCATTCTCCTGCACAAGATCTATAGCCCATTATAGCACCATGGCCATTTTCACAATGGCATTTTGATTTGATCTGAAAGATCTACCCTCCATCCTCTGATGAATACACCTTCATCATCACTACTATTGAATACTTTACTAAGTGGGTGGAAGCAATTCCACTCACTCAAATAACTAGTATTCAAATTTCCAAATTCATTCTCTTCCATATCCTCTGCAGGTATGGAATTCCTTCCACCATCATCACCAATAATGGAAAGCCATTTAAGAATAAGGCCATGAAAATAATTTGTGAGACCTACCACATCCAACTCCATTGGCACACTCCATATTACCCCCAGAGTAATGATCAAGAAGAGGAAACCAATAAGACCTTAACCAAAATCATAAAAAAAGTTGTTAACAACACTAGTCGATATTGGCATCTCCATATCCATCCCGCCCTTTGGGCTTACTACACTTCCATCCACACCCCCACTAGTGCCACAACATATTCCCTTGTTTATGGTTCTGAAGCTATCTTTCTGATTGAAGTCAAAATCCCATCACTCTACATATCTCTGAAGAACCTAATAAGTGATGACGATGCTCGAGTTGCATGCCTTTCTTAGTTGGAACTCCTAGATAAAAAAATAGATAAAATCATATAATCACTTGCAAGCTTACCAACATCATCTTAGGAGAAGCTACAATAAAAAGGTTTGGCCTCACCAATTTAATGTTGGTGACCTAGTCCTTAAAGAAAACTGGCTAGTCCCTTATGTCATCATAGCTAAGTATGGTTCTAGTGCATACAGGCTTGCTAATCTTGAAGGAGAACCTCTTGAAGATCCCATTAATATCATGCAACTAAAAAAAAATTATGCCTAAGTGGGGTGGGTTATCCTATCTTGTAAAAATACAAAAAAAAGAGAGTAAAAATTGTCAAAAATACAAAAAAAATAGAAAAGTCAAAAAATCCAAAAATAGTAGAGATAAATAATTCATCCTATGGTGAAAGCCACTCTTTGTGGCACCTTGGATAGGTACGTTTGGTGAAACCCTAGAAATAGGTGCGATTCGTAGAGGGATTAATCATTATGTACCTTGTGTCCTAGTTACTTCATCCTTCCATCTATCTTATCCTTGGATCCTATCCCATCATCCAATTGATCCTATCATTCCATCAACATCTCATCATCCATCACATATTATTTCATGATTGAGCATTGGATGATCCATATTAGCTATCCAAAATATTGAGCTTCTTATCCTTAATCTAAGCTTGTAATTTCCTATGCATCGTGTCCCATAGTCAGTCTTGCATCATCATCTAGGCTCATCCAACATGTCGGTCATCATCAAGTCTCATCTTGTCTTTGGTATTTTTTGAACTACGTTGCCTCTGCACTTTCACGTAGGCAAGGTCGATCATTTGATCTGCCCCCGGGGCATTTGTCTATTCAATTTTGTCCTCCATCACAGTCTCAATTTTCCTCTTTTCTCTTTTACCCATGGTATTTTGTTGAATTACAAGGGCTCTATACTTTCACGTAGGTAAGGCTAATCTTTGATCAACCCTCGAGCCCCTAGGTCTTTATGGTGTGTCTATCTTGTGTCTTTTTTTCTTGTTGTATTGTTGTGTCATCAAGTATGTCCCTATCCTAGTTGGTAATTATAAATAAAGGTCATTACTATCAAGAGGTTTGGTTGGTTTAAGATATCCCATGTCATGTCGATATTTTATTTTAGTCTCCCTCTTTGGTCTCAACAGGATGCATCCTTTCTAATAGACCACATCAATCCCATCCATCCTTTTGATCCTATTGCAAAGAACATTTGAAATTTGATTGTGATATTTTGATGTTTTTGATATTTTATTTATAATTTGAGCTCCCTATTATACCTCTTCAGGGTTGTCATGATCCATCATATCATGGTGTCCTTTGACTGGTAAACATAGGGGCGTATCTTGATCTTTTGTTTTCTTGTTGTCTTCCTAGTTGTCTTGCGTAGTACCCACCAGGATCCTTGTGGTCCTGTGTTACAATGGGGCATCCTTTGTGCTTGTGTTTATCCCAATTCCAGGCCCAACCAAAGTCCCCGCGACTTTGGGGCATTGGGATAACCTTTTTGTCTATTGTGTTTGTTTTAGGAATTAGACACATATTTGCCTCAGTTCCTCATACTCTGGCACCTTGTGTCTTGTTCTATAGAGAAAATTAGTTCTCTTAAAATTGGAAAATAACATTATATTTTCATTTCATACTTCATTTTGTTGCATTGCATGTATCCCTCCATTTCTTCCTCTTACATATGACTAGTGATCCTAGTTGTGCAAACATTTCCTTTTCATCAACCTTTCTTCTCAGGGTCAACATGATTTTGATAGGTTCAGTCCCATGTCCACCCTCATTCCTATCTTCCATCATTATGCATGCCCTTGTTTACAATCATAATTTTTCTAGTTACATTTGTATTATCATTTCATTGCATTATCATTGTTATTATTATCTTCAGGTATTTGGACTAACACAAATCTGTTAGTCTAAGCATCTTGAGTTCATTATCATTAACATTTTAAGTTGTTTAGATTGGTCTTAGTTTGTTATTCTAAACATCTTAATGCATGTCATTCTCTTCTCATTGCATTATCCATATACGTTATTTAATGGTATTGTTATGAGCATTTTAAGTTGTTTGGATTGACATAGATTTGTTATTCTAAAACTCTTAAATTCAATTCATTTCATTATCATTGCACTACATATTAGTCCATCTCATTATACATATCATTTCATACATCACATTTTTCATTCATTGCATTTTATTACATTTTCAATTCACTATCACATCACAATAATATCATCCCTAGTACATATAAAATTAAAAGTGATTAAACTTGCATCTCTATCTACATCACAAACCATTAGTCCATTATCATATTGCAGATGCTAAAATCTGCAAACAAAATCATCTCAAACAATTTCATGTTGTTAGCATGAAAGTTAGTTTAAAACAAAAAATTTAACATCCCTATGAGATATTCAATCATGTCTAAATATGCAACTAATGAGCATAAAAGCAGGTTAAATAGAAGCATATAAAAACACGATTAAACCTTCATCTCATAGTGGATTGGTGCCACCATTATTATGTAGTAAGCATCCCTTTCCCAATCCTTGAACAAGCTAAATGATGGTATGAGTAAGATTAATTATCAAATGAAGAGAATAACCTTGCATGAAGATGTGGATATTGAACTAAATTTGAGTATAGTAAGTCTACTCAAAATTGTGGATTGATAATGAGGAGAGAAGCCTCCAATTTATAGATTTCTAAACTGGAAAAGAGAGTAAAATAGAGCAATGTGGGATCATTCAACATCCAATGGCCAAGTGCCATTTGTCAAGATGTGAATGGCTGAAGGTTGTGCACATTTTGGCCAAAGTGCCAATAAATGCAATTAGGTGGCATTTCAAATTTGAGAAATGACATGTGAGAGGGAAAAATGAATGAAATAAATGCCACTTGGATCAATGCACAAGGACATGTAAGAGGAATGAATGCCTTGTTGGATGTACAAATCCACTTGGCCTTTTTGAATTCAAAAGAGGAATATTCTCTTTTTGATGCTTTGTGAGGGAAAATAGGAGAATTAATCAATCAAAGTAGTTGATTTATTGTGCAAGTTGCATTCTCTAGAGGATTTTAGTGAGAGGGATTAAGTTAATCATGGATTTGATTACCTTAATGAAGAATTAGGTGATGTGACAATTTAGACTTAGATTTATGAATTGATTCAAGTCAGAAATTGAGAGGAAATGATTTATTAAACAGATGATTTGATTTATTTAACCAAAGAGAATAATGTTAGATTAAATCAAACAAGCTTTAAACTAATGAGAAGACTTAGGGATTAATTAAATAAAATGATTTATTTAATTAAAAGAGGAATTACAAAAATAATTAAATAAAATTGATTTATTTAATTAACAGGAGATGAAGAGTGATGAATTTAATCAAATACAGATTGTTCGATTAAATGACTAGCAAAAGAGATGATTCAGGATGAAATGGTGTTAATAGATTAGGATTCAATGTGTCAAATGGAATTATATATTTTCCATGTCTACATTTTTCCCCTCTTTGAAGCAATGTGCTTGTTGCATTGGTTCAAAGAAATAAACTGCTATGATCAAAAGTTAAAAATTTCTCAATTTTTCAAATGCCCCACTGTTGCCCCAGTGGAAGGATAATGCTGGATATATTTCCCCTTTGAGAGATCGAGTGGAAATGTTCAATTTTTCAATCGAGATCGCAATAAAATGTGAGAGGAGTGGTTCTCTTGATCAGAGGATGAAACTTCTTTGATGTAGACAAATCTAATGATGTATAGACAGTCATCGGCCATGGGTAGCCTCGTGTAATTTTTTATATAGTGCACCAATTTTAGATAGACATGTTAGTAAAGATAAAAGAATAAGAAGAATAAGATGATGGAAGGAGGATCCACAAAAGTTCACATTATTATCGATGATGATGATGCATTGCTTACCAGAAGTTGGGATTTTCAAAGGACCAATTACTTTATGTTTGATAACACACATAGGTACGATGCATCAAGGTATAAAGGACCAAGATGGCATTGTACCTAGTGTGATGGACTTTGACTTGACAAGTAGATAGGAGTACTCTTGTTCACACTTGACAAACATAACCTTATTCAGAATGCAGTTCAGATATTCCAGGCATCTCAGGCCAAAACATAAGAAGGCAAGCCTTCTTATGTGGTCAACAAGATACCTAAAACATCCTTCCTACAAACAAAACAAAGTATGCATGATGAAGTTATTTTACAAGAATATCCAACAAGTACAACAGATAAAAAGATAATGATCGTTGCCCCATTCCTTTCTCTCTAAACCTGTTTTGTTTAGGCATCATTGAGAGGTCCTTGGAATGAGCGCAAAATAAGATAAGTCAAAACAAGACCAAGATAAAGTAAACAAACAAGCTGATGTTCATCGTACCGCTAGCCAAGGCTAAACTACTGTGGGGTACCTGATGCTTATGTCCATCATAGGAAAGCTTGATCCTAGGACATGTAGTGAATAGGGTTTTGGTGAGATTGATTGGGTGATAAGCTATTGATACTCCGTCTTGACCAACTTGCTTGCTTACTGATCTAGACTTGAGAATTTAACGATTAAGCATTCAGTTGGGAACCTGCTACACTTATTTCTAACTGACTCCCCAAAGGGTGAAAGATACGATTGTTTTATTATAAGTGATGACAATCACAGGTGAAAGCGAGATGAAATGGATGCACCATTTTGGTTTTTTTTTTTTCAGATATTTTGAGGCTGTTTTTGGAATTTTGAGATGTTTTACAAATGTTTTTGGTATTTTCAAGATTTTAAGATGAACAAACTAACTTAAAGACCTATCCTAGGGGTCTCGGGAGCTGATCCATAGATTAGCCTTGCCTACATTATACATGCAGAGACCGTGTAGTTCGACTAGTGGTGGACTGACTTGATGATAAGACGGATGGGAAAATAGGTTGCCCCCCTTTTTATTGCTTAAAGGACTGACTTAAGATGCAGACTAGATGGGCTAACAGATTGCCAATGTGACAGATGCCTAAAGGAATGACCTAACCATCTCGGGGGATGATTAAAGATCAACCTTGCCTACGTTCAAGCTCATAGACAACATAGTTCGACAAGGTGGAAGACTGACAAGACTAAATGATGAATTTTGAAGATTTTTCGATATTTGACATGTTTTTGGATTTTCTGATGATTTGGATGTTTTTGACTTTTTAATTTTTCAAATGTTTTTGAGTTTTTGATGAGTTTTGAATGTTTTTGAATTTTCTCATGATTTTGACAATTTGGATATGGATACGTGATGATATCACTGCTCTGTTTTGGGATTTTGTTAAAAACCAAGCTTAATGTTGATCAATCAGATTGATGAATTGATAGTTTGACTAAGTGTGTTAAGTCAAACAAAAGTGATAATGCACTTGTAAACTCTAGAAAGTTGTGTTATCCCAGAATAAACTTGTATAAAAAGGATAATTTGGCTAGGTGTGTTAATCCAAACAAGGTGATTATGGATTTGATAATTTGGCTAAGTGTGTTAAGCCAAACAGAGTGATGATAATGAACTTGTAAACCCCAGGAAGTTGTGTTATCCTAGAGTAAACTCGTACACAAGATGATAGTTTGACTAAGTGTGTTAAGTCAAACAAGGTGATAATTGATTGGATTAGATTAATCAAGATTGATGAAGCTTGATTTGGAACAAAATTGCTTTGATGATTTGATGTGATACTGATGTTCACATTAGATGCAACTGATATTGGTTGTTTAGATTAATGTTTGATGAAAGATAAAACTTGATAAGGAACATCATCTTGTCAAAATATGCCATGGGCTAGGGATTTGGATTTGGTGCTCACAAATGCTTTGACCAATTTGCTTTCACATTTGCCAATGTTTGGATCACCACATAAGTTGGAGGATATATATCAAGATTTATTCCTGAAGCAAGATGTAAACATCTGCCCCCAATGTCTAGCAATGTATGGAATGCCATGGGTGGATTCTTGGATAGATGGATATGAATTATCTTACGATAAGGTAAGGGTGTTCAAATAGAGGAATGCTCATTCAAATAATGCTTCAAGGCTCAAATAGCATTAGATATGATGGGATTAGTGAAGATGACCCATGTCAAGATGTTTACCATAAACAAGTGTAAAGCGTTTACTAAACCTTCATCAAGATCAAGATAAGGTAGATAGATGGTAAGGGGTTGGATAAACGGTTGATGGATGAATGGATGATATGGCCAAAATGTTGGCTTTATTATGGATGTGATAAGATGCTTTCTCTTGAACTGGTGCACGTAGATGCTTGATTCTACACATAATGCCTGTTTGCCAAGTTTTCATCATGGTACTTGTCCAAAGGACAACTGAAATGGTTTTCATTGGAGGACGATTTTTTTCTTTACTGTTTTCTATCCTTTTTCTGATTTTTTGGATTTTGAATTTTTTGTATTTTTTTGTATTTTCTGAGAGATTTTACGTTGATATTGAACCACCTGGTGGTGTTGATGTTGGTGTTGATGTTGATGCTTCTATCATAACATGCCATCGGTATCCTACTTGAAGAAGTTGCTTTGCCAAGATACGTGCACAAGAATGCAACTTTTGAGATCTCTGATCTGTTTTGTTGATACCGAAGTTAACTCTGTCTTTATGCACACATCATGATAGAGTGCCTTCTAAATCCTTATGATGAAGGGTCGCCGCTAATACATGGTCAATGTGAGAGTTGGATATTATGCATGGAGGCATGCATGGAGTGTGTTTAGGACTAAAAGATGGTTTGGTCAACAGTTTGGAACCTTTGACTCTCCAAACTTGGGCAGATGATCAATGATGGGTGGATACAAAAGTTTATGTGGAATTAGGACCAACTGCTTGATACACTTTGTATGTTGCTTGAGAAGCTTTATTTTTCTTTTGTGGACATCTTGGATGGATACTGTTCCCTTTTTTATTTTGCCCCATAGTTTCTTCGACTGATAGAGTATGATAGGGATAATCATTTTTTGTATTCTTTAGTATCCATATGTTTTTAATTTGTCCTTTATGCTTCAGTACTTCTTTTTCTTTGATATGGTTCTTCATGCTTTGATTCAAGTCTTTCTTTTGACGTTGGTCCCAATTCATGGATGGGGTGATGGGTGGATGAAGATTCATGACATGGCGGGTTGTAGTATTGACATAGGTTTCATCATAAGGATTCTTCGTGCTCCCTATGTTGACGTTTGCTTGAGACGAAGTTGCCCCTAGTTTTATTAAGGTATCACTAAATGTTGATATCCCTTGATTGTCAAATAACCAAGGCCTTGACGTTTAGGATTTCCAACAATCTGCACTGGTTCTAGGACACCCTGTTCATGTAGGCCTAATCCTCTTCCTTGATAATTCATCTATTGAAAAAACTTATTTGCAATAGGATATGATTTACCTTGGAAACAAGGTGTTAATCCTTCTCTTCTTTTTCGTAGATCTTCAAAGGTGCTAACTTCTTCATTGATAAGATAGCTTCCTCTAAGAAAGGTAAGTGATCCCAATTTATAAGTGATAGGATCTTCCTGATTGATATCTTTAATTTGATCTTGTGAAATATCAGATTGTAGTGCTTCTTCAAGGAGTGGTGATGCTTCACTGTCCTTGTAAAAGTACTCCTCATGATTCATTCCTAATATGTTTTCACATGATGTTTCTGATTTGCAACTTCTATACAAGCCTTCTTCATGACCCATTTCTGATATGTCTCTGCATTTGTCTATATCTTGATCATGTGTATAAATGTTAAGAGTAGGAGACTCTTGTTCCTTGTTAATGTTGTCAAGAGTATGAGACTCTTGTTTTGATTGAAGATCATCTACATGTTCGTCCAAAGAAAGCATCTTGTGGGTAGATGGAGGAATATGTGCTATATGGATATGATCATCATTTGCGACATCTTGTATAGATAAAAGAGTGCCCATTAGATCATTGTAGTATCTTGGACATACGAATTCTTGATCTTGACTAATTCTGGAATTACTTTCGACATGTTTTGGATCAAGTTCTTGACATGGGTCGATTTCAAAGGATGGATTGCTTATAGTGGGTTCTTGGACATTTTCATTGGGAAGTGGCTCAATATTCTCTTGAGCTTTGAGTGGATTTGGATCAAATTTTGAGCTAGGAATTCCTTCAATATCTTTAAAGGATGTCAATATGTCATTGGAAGGGCCATTGCTAGACCTTGATGGAATATTTTGATCATACTTTGGAATACATTCTTGAGATATGTCCTCTAACTCATAAGGCAATGTAGAGACATTTTCAATATGATCATTGGTGGATGGATCGTAGCTTATATCAATAGGATCAAATAACATCAACACTCCTTGAAATAGATCTTTGTAGGAGGGGTCTTGATTATGACTAAAAAATGGCTCTTGATGTATGTTGATTTGAACTTCAGATGAGATAGAAACACCTTCAAGGTGTTCATTGATGGATTGATCTTGCTTTTTGATTTCAAAAATTGTGGAGGAGAGATTACTGATGTCTTCAACCATAGGATCAAGTGATGTTGACATTTCTTGACTTGCATCATTGTTGGGCGATGTTGGTGAATTTTGATCTTGATTGAAAAGTAGCTATTGGTGTATGTTGATTTGATGATTGAATGAGATGGGAACATCTTCAATGTGTTTATTGATGGATAAATCTTGATCATTGTTTTCAACAATTGTGGTGGGAACCTGTTGCAAGCTTTGTTGAGTGAGTAATGCATGTGTTTGCTGGTGAGCCAACAATGCTTGTTGTTCATCGTGTCATTGTTGTGCCAACAATTCTTTTTGTTGGGCTTGTTGTTGAGCTACTTGTTGATGCACATGTTGATGGATTGCTTGCAATAATGCTTGAAATTCTACTTGCCCCTGTTGGGCTTGGTGTTGGGCTTGAGCTTGAGCTTGAGCTTATCAAGCTACTTGAGCCACTTGTGCAACTTGTGCGGCTTGTTGGGCTTGGAGCACCTTTTTGCAAGAAGATTCTTGAGCGGCTTGCAACATGATGGAGAATGAACTAGTCGTGCTATGTTTTGGTGGTGGTGGTGGTGGTGGTGGAATGGGAATGGTGTTGATTGTTGGGGTTGCTTGGATGGTTTCCACTTATTGTTGCGATATCAATGACAAAATGGGATGATTTTGTGTGATGTTTTGATTTGGCATGATAGATTGAAATTGAACATTGTTGTGGTTGGGAATCAATTTGCCTTGATTTAGGTAACTTTGATTTTGCATGGTGTTACCTTGACTTGGATCAATACCTACAGTCGTCAACATATTGCTTGGGTTTTGAATGATATTGATGGGATTTGCAAACATGTCAACTCCAAAGTTTACCAAGTGTGGATTTGAAATGGTCATGTTTGGAAAACTTTTATTTGGCATGTATGGATTTGGTGGGATAATTTTGTTTGGAAAACTCATGCATTGAGTGTTTGGTTGATAGATTTGCAAATTTGGACTTGGATTTAAATCTGTCATTGGGAAAGGTGTTCCAAACTTTAGATTGGGCATACTCACATTCGTATCATTGTAGTTTGGAGGATATAATGATGCCATGTTTGAATTGCATAAATGTGAGTTTCGATAATCAAGCGGCATTTTGAGACTTGAATAGTTTGGTTGATTCGAATTGCTCATGATGGATGGATCAAATTTATATTCCATGTTCCTCTTGTGTTGAGATCAAGTTTGAACCATAAAATGAAGATCAATTTTCAAGAATGTAAGAGATAAACCTCTAATTCTTTAGATTGGTCTAAACCTTAGGTTCAAAGAAGCAAATAACTAGGATAATTGAAGGATCAAAGTGATGACGAGGATGAGATAAATGGAAGATGAGTGATATGGATGAATGGAACTCTTAAAGAAACTTTGAAGGGAATGCTAAACCTTTTAGGACTTTGATTGATCGTGATTGGATTGATAATTTGACTAGATGTGTTAAGTCAAACAAGAGTGATAAATGTAATCGTAAAACTCTAGGAAGTTGTGTTATCCAAGAGTGAACTCCTACAAAATGATAGTTTGACTAAGTGTGTCAAGTCAAACGAGGTGATGATTTGATAATTTGGCTAAGTGTGTTAAGGAAAACAAGATGAACTCATAAACCCTAGGAAGTTGTATTATCCAAGAGAGAACTCGTGTATAGGATGATGGTTTGACTAGTTGTGTTAAGTCAAACAAAGTGATTTGATTTCACCTAGAAGTTTAGGATAACAGACATTTACAAAGTTTCCAAGAGTTGTTGGTGAGGTGGTTTTTGACTGATTTAATGGTTGAGAGATGGATGAAAGTGATTGAATTTGATCCTAGACTTGACCTAGAATAACATTTCTGATTACAAGACCTCAATGTTGAAAAACACGCTATATTTCCTATGGGAGGAAAGAAAACCTTTCAAAAATTTCAGGATTTTGTTGATAATAGAATGCATACAATGCGGGGTTGTTCCTTGAAGCTTTTCTATAAAAGTTGTAGACCAATCTTTCCCTGAATTTGAAAAGTCTCTCAAGACGCTCCTCACAAGTTTTTAGACTAAGTTTCTTGAACTTTGGCTTTGGGATTTTAATCTTGGGGGAAATCATTGGAAACAACACATGTGAAATTCCATTTGTTTCTTTATCTTGGTTAAGTGAGGTTATTTTTATCCAAGACACATGCTTGCTTAGGTTTTCAAACTATATGTCTAGTGTCCCATTTTCTTTCTCATCCCACAAGGTCCTTTATGTGGAAATCGAGGAAAATAGGGCAAAAGTTCCTTATGTTTATCCTTATTGGAAACAAATGATGGTAGAATTTGCACACTTAGAAACCTCTAGGAATGTGATTCCTAGGGAAAGCAAGAGTGGGCAAGTTCGTCAATAGGTATTTGTTTCCCACAAGGTGTTTGAAATTTCAAGGTTTTATGTGTATGTTCGTTTTTCAAATGTTTCCAAGATCAAGCAATGTGTTTTTTCCAAGCACTTTCACACTCCTAGATTGATGAGACAATACCTTGTTGGGTTCCCACTTGGATAAATCCAGCTGCGCATATCTTGTGCGAATGGCTAAATGCTTGACCACACTAGCTCCCCTCCATGGAACTCACTTATTTGGGTTAGCCAAGCATTAGTACTCATGAATCTCCCATGGCATACTTTCCATTTCCACAACAAGACTGAATGTTACGTGGGGCAGCTTCAAAGGACATAACCTTCTGCACCAACAAGATAGACAAGGTTTTGGCCTTTTTCTAAACAAGGGGTTCTAATTCGGGCATTCCGTTCATGTGGGATTATCCAACATCGGCGAGAGTCCATTGCTATCCATCTCGTCGGAATAATCCTCATGATATTGGCCTTTGTTCCAATATCCACACTTATATCTTGGGTGGAAGTCACTTGGCTTTAGTGTGTTGCCGGTTGGGTCGTTCCCTTGGGTGATTACTTTTTCCCACAAGGCAGGCCCTCTAAGTTAACAAAAGCGAGCTAACATATCCCGTCATTCACACAACCCTTGTTGAAAAAAAAAGGGGAGAACCTCCGGAATATATCGTGCTCACACTCGCATGTTTTGTTCAATTTTAAAATGCCCAAATTGAAGTGTGGAGGCAATGTTTTTGACAAGTTAATATCACTAAAATGCTTTTGATTCTCAAGATCGCTATAAAGCACGAGAGAAGTGCATATGCATTTTAATGATATTAATTTGTTAAAAAGTTTGCAAAATACAAAAGACACATGTTCAATTTTATCCTTCAAAGCAATGATGAGTTCATTTTAGAAGCACCAAGATTAAATGTGAAGTTTGCCTTGTTCAATTTTAAGTCCAAATTGAAATCTAGTATATTTCTAAGGTTCAATTTTAACCAAAAAGATGAAGTAAAATGGTTAATTTTAAGCCCCAAAAATAGATGTGAGATGTTTTAAAGCTAAAATAAAGATCTAGCTCAACAAGCATTAAAAAATGCTTTTGTGAATTTCTCCAATCTTGTTTTTGCCTTGATTTAATTCCAATGTTCAACCTGCAAGAGAAAATACAAAGTTACTAAAAATATTTCATAAAAATATCTCATGCATTAATGACCTAATCATAAAAAAATAAAATAAAAAAAATGGCCATTTAACTTAACCCCCTTTAAAAAAATTTCCTTCCTCACTGTTTATTTCCCAAAATTAAATCCTCTGTCATTTTACCGCAGGCTGCAGTATCACGGTTGGCGGCTTAAAGGCAGTCTGCAGCAGGCTTTACTGCATGACCGTTGATAGTCGAGTGGACAACTGTGGTAATGCAGTGGCAGGTAACGGTTACTGCACGACCGCTGGCAGTTAAGCGGCAGACTACGGGGATGGTCGAGGATAAATGGTGAGGCGGTTACCGGTTACCGCACTAATGAAGGTAAGGGAAGGGTAACCGGTGGTGATGAGGTGCAGCCAAGTGATAGGAAGAGTCACGGTTAGCAGGTTTACCGCAGTACCGCGGAGGATTAAATAGCAGACCATGGGATGGCAGTGACAGTTAGACAGGCAGGCAGCACATAGCTAATTACACCACCGTGGTCGAGGAAAAACTATCTGATGGTAATGCCATGAGCATCGCTCTACCACAGATGGAAGGGATGAGGTGGTGGTAATGCGATTTACACCGCTCTACCACGAACGGATATAGATGAGGTGGCAGCAATGCGATTTACACCGCTCTACCGCGGACGGATACAGATGAGGTGGTGGCAACGAGATTTACATCGCTCTACCATGGACGGATACAGATGAGCTGGTGGCTAAGTGGTGAGTGGCTCGCAAGACAGTGAGTGGAAATTGTGATACCGCAGGTGACAGGAGCGGGTGGCACGGTAATGAGGTAAGGAGTGGCAGAGGAAATCACGAGGCATCGATGAGAATTACTGCACAACCACAATTGGCCCTGTCATAGACTGTGGTAACACAGTGAGAAGAGGTAAATAGTGAACGGATACTTCACCATAGAACCATGAGAGGTGGATGTGGGGGCATGGTAGAGTGATGGATGGCAGGAACAAAGGCTGAGAAAGATGCCCGACACTGCTGTACTATGGGTGAACGGACTGAGAGGCATGGTAGTGCGGGAGATGTCTGGATGACAACAGCAAAAGAATGTATGCGCAAGGGTGCGGTAAAGAGCTAAGGCGATTATGCGAGAGAACCGTGAGGAGAAAGGAAAGCACAGGGAGGAGGAAAATTCGCAGTAAGACTGAATGATTAGCATAAAATGTAAAGAAGATTCAAAGCTTGTATTTAAACAAAAATTTCTTTCTTTTCTTTGACCGAAATGGAATTAAGCATGAATAATAGCGAAGGCTATTGTTAACAGAATAGTTAAATATTTTGAGCCAGATTTCCTGCAAACAGAGACATTAGTGAGATTGTAATGGAATAAAATCTAGGATTCAGCCCTCCTTCTAGCGCCAGAATGTGGATGCTAAAATATGCAAACAAAATCATCTCAAACAATTTCATGTTGTTAGCATGAAAGTTAGTTTAAAATAGCAAATTTAACATCCCTATGAGATATTCAATCATGTCTAAATATGCAACTAATGAGCATAAAAGCAAGTTAAACAGAAGCATATAAAAACATGATTTAACCTTCATCTCATAGTGGATTGGTGCCACCATTATTATGTAGTAAGCATCCCTTTCCCAATCCTTGAACAAGCTAAATGATGGTATGAGTAAGATTAATTATCAAATGAAGAGAATAACCTTGCATGAAGATGTGGATATTGAACTAAATTTGAGTATAGTAAGTCTACTCAAAATTGTGGATTGATAATGAGGAGAGAAGCCTCCAATTTATAGATTTCTAAACTGGAAAAGAGAGTAAAATAGAGCAATGTGGGATCATTCAACATCCAATGGCCAAGTGCCATTTTTCAAGATGTGAATGGCTGAAGGTTGTGCACATTTTGGCCAAAGTGCCAATAAATGCAATTAGGTGGCATTTCAAATTTGAGAAATAACACATGAGAGGGAAAAATGAATGAAATAAATGCCACTTGGCTCAATGCACAAGGACATGTAAGAGGAATGAATGCCTTGTTGGATGTACAAATCCACTTGGCCTTTTTGAATTCAAAAGAGGAATATTCTTTTTTTGATGCTTTGTGAGGGAAAATAGGAGAATTAATAAATCAAAGTAGTTGATTTATTGTGCAAGTTGCATTCTTTAGAGGATTTTAGTGAGAGGGATTAAGTTAATCATGGATTTGATTAGCTTAATGAAGAATTAGGTGATGTGACAATTTAGACTTAGATTTATGAATTGATTCAAGTCAGAAATTGAGAGGAAATGATTTATTAAACAGATGATTTGATTTATTTAACCAAAGAGAATAATGTTAGATTAAATCAAGCAAGGTTTAATTTAATGAGAAGACTTAGGGATTAGTTAAATAAAATGATTTATTTAATTAAAAGAGGAATTACAAAAATAATTAAATAAAATTGATTTATTTAATTAACAGGAGATGAAGAGTGATGAATTTGATCAAATACATATTGTTCAATTAAATGACTATCAAAAGAGATGATTCAGGATGAAATGGTGTTAATAGATTAGGATTCAATGTGTCAAACCGAATTGTATATTTTCCATGTCTACACATATCATACATCACATCCTACATCCCAACATGTTAGGCATCATACATATCCCATAGATCATCATAAATGCATACATACATCATAATTATCCATCACATCTTGTCATAAATCACATCTCATAATAAAAACATCCATACATAAACATCCATCACATCATCATAACACATAGTGTAAATAAGGGCATCACATCATATATCAATACTAAATTATCCAGTCCATAATAAAATCCAATATAATGTATGTCATTATAATGCATATTGTATACACCTAAAAATGGTCTGGACAATCTAATTAATTAAATATGAATTATTTGATTAATTATCCTAAATTCTTCTACTATTAAATAAATAGAAATATTTATTTATATAGTTCACCTTTTATTTCTTCTATCTTTATTACATTATTTCTTCTTAATTAAATAAACAAATTTATTTAATTATCATTAGTAAATTCTTCTATTATCTTAATCACATCATCATCTAAATCAAATAAATAAATTTCGGACTTTGTTTTATTTAATTATCACACTTCCTCCATATTTATTTAATTTATAAATAGAATTCTAGTTTGTTTTATTAAATTAAATATCTTCTTGCCTAAATTGAATAAATCCAAATATTCAATGGAAATTCATTCTACAACTATTTCCTATTTTCACTCAAAAGTTGCACAAATCAAATTAGATATTATATGTCTAATTTATGTCTAAATTAATTGACTCAATCTTCACGAGCAAATTTGGAGACAAATTGAAAATAAATTTGCAGGAAAATCCTTCATCCTCTTCCATCAATTCTTCCTATCATCTAGCTTGATGTTTTTATGGGGAGGAAAAATTCCCAAAATCTTCTCAATCTTCTCAATCTATCACCATTCAATCCTCTAGATTGAATCCAAGCCTCTACTTTGTTGCCCATGTGCAAATCTGCTATTGTAAATCTATAAATACAACCTCATTCAACAAGAAATGGATCCCAACTTTGTGCAATCTTACTCTGCAAGAAATAGCAATCAAGCATCAAAACAATAGCATTTTAGCAATCATAGCATCAATAGAATAATAATCATGGCTGCATCATAGATTACTGTAGCTTCGTCATCATAGTTTCATGTCAATTTAGTTTACAATATCATCATATAGGATTAGTTTCCTGCATTTTGACAACTTCTCGTTCTCCAGATTGTCATTTTAACAATCACAGTGCTTACATGATCTGAGAGCCATAATGGTTTAATAAATATTTGGAGATAGAGAGCAATATGATACTTTCAATTGATTTTTGGTTTTTAATAGCTTAATTGTTGATTAAATCCATTGATATAATTTCATATTAAGAAGTGTTTCTAGTTATTTTACTGTTACTTATTAACACTTACACATACATATCCATCATGTCCATAATCCATGATCATACAATAAAATATAGGTATAAAATGCCCCTCAAAAATAGGGACCGCATCAATGCATAGGTTGATCTATGTCTAGTCTATGCTATGGAACCTATAGCCTTTGTCCCTATCCCCTATATATCCCCTACACCTATCATGAATTAGGATCCTACCCCTCTTGTCCTCTAAACCATATGTTGACTGCATCTGACCTCAGTGGTGAATCTGGCACTGGCCCTCTACATGGGGGAGTCTCTTTGTAGCCACTGTAGACTCATGTATTTGTCCCCACTATTTTTGATGGTGTTGGCATCTATGGAACTGCTCGGACATATGGTGGTACACAACATAGGATCTGGAACCTCCATGAAGTACACCACCATGTAGTAGCTAGACTCCCTCATATACACATCCCTCTCTGTTTCCTATTTCCTCATGGTTTCTCACTCTACCCTATACCTATCTCATAGCTCAGAAAGGTATCTCCTCTCCTTCTCCCATGCATCTTGTTCCATCCATAGCTGATCTCCTTTCCCCTGCATCCATTTCATCCCCTCCACTACTGTGTCTCTCTCACTCTGTAGCTGATCTATCTTCCCCTCCATTGTTGTGTCTCTCTCACTCTACAACTGATCTATCTGCTCTTGCATCCATGTTAGCCCCTCCATTGTTGTGTTTCTCTCCCTCTAAATCTCTTGTACTTATCTCTCTACTATCTCTCCCCTCTCCAAGATCACCCCTGAGTCTCCCATCATCACCTTTGTGCACTCCTTCCTATCTTGGAGCTCATCTTTCTCCCTCCTCAGCTGATCCCAATCCCTCTTTAGCTCATCTCACTCTCTTGTCCACTCCTCTATCACCCTCCTCATATCCTCCCTCTCTTGTTGAGCCTCACCCATCTCTCTTTGGGTCTCTGCTAGCTACCTCTTGATCCCATCATTTGCTACCTCCATCTCTAATACCTCTTGTCCCACCTCATATGCTAGGACTCTAAATTCCATATCCCCCTCACTTTGTGCCCTGTCCACCTTTGTCTTTAATCTCTCCATGTCTGCCTCTAACTCTTTGAGTCTCTGCTTTTTGATCTATGCCCTGCTTGCCTCTACCTGTAATCTCTCTTTGTCTATCTTTTACTCCCTAAGTCTCTGCTCAGTGATCCATAGTCTCACTAGGGCCCCTATCAGTAGTACAAATGGATCCTCTAGTGGTGGAGGTACATAATGCACCATCGCTAAGGGATGAACCTCCAAAACATCCTCCTCCATCACCTCCCCCTGGCCTCTCCTATGGTGATCTCCATCCTCAACCTCAAATTCCCTATCTATATCCCTCCTCTATTGGCCACCCCTCCTCTTGACTTGCCTTCATCCATCCAATCTCACCTCATGCTTTGATTTGTATCCTAGTGCCCCTACATTGGGTGCACTATCATCATCCATATTGGGCTATGTCAAGCCCACCATGTAGCATACCACACTGTGGTACCTGCTTCTACCTCCTCTCCTCTCCTTGGATACGTCACCTCCTATAACTCCTCCCACACCTTCCTAGAAAACTCAGTTGTGACATGATCCCCCATAGTCATTCTTGTGTGATCTGCTTGAACCTCTCTGGTCCTAGCAGGATATCTTGTTGTAGCCTATACTGCCTCAACACCCTATCTAGTCTATGGTTCTCGACAATATATGGCTCCCTCCTAACCAGGTAACATACTGAGAATAAATGGCCTTTTTTCCTCCTCTCATCATATCTCCATCCCCTAAACTGGCATACCATGTACAATCTCCATATGATCTGGTCCTCATGTAAATCATATAATCTCCTCCTCAATCCCTCTAGGTCGTCAATGTCTAGATACTATAACCACTAGTCATACTCTGCCCCATACCAGTATGATATAGGTAAGGTCTCATCCTGAACCCCCCATATCAAAATCCTTGGCCTGACCACACTAATTTTCTCCCACACCCATATTTGTAGCAGTGTCACATGTTTGATACTTCATGTCCTCCTATAGCATACTACATGCATGTCTCTATATAATTGCACCAGTACACATTCCCCCATGTGAAATCCCCCTCTCATCACTCCACTATGTTTCGCACAACCTCAATAACCTTCAGACTATAGAATCTTCCACTCCTACCTAGCAATAGGATCCCACTAATCAACCCACAAAGATACAGTAGTAGTACTAGCACTCCCATCCCCAACCAACCATCCAAGTCTAGCTCCACTCCCTAGATAGGTAGATTTGTACATCCAAAAGGATCCATAGGCACCTATCCTAATCTCATGCCTCAAACCACATCCAACTCACCAATCACCCTGTAATCAGTAGCCACAGTATCCTCCAAACATCCTCTAAGGTCACAGTAATCTCCCTCGATGGGAGATGAAAGGTAGAGGTCTCTAAGCTCCATCGCTCCATCAACACTATCAACAGTGCCCTGCATGTCTTGATTTTGGGGTAATCCAACATATGAAATAGCCCCGCCTATGCTAATGCCTCATGATCCTCATTGTTCATCACCCTGGTGGCCGCCTGTAGTATGACTAAATACCTCTAACTCATCTATAGCACATAGAAACCCTACATCCATAATGTTGTATGCTAGTCCTTCTTATACACGCTCTCTCTTTTCTTCTCTTTTCTTTCTTCCTTTCTCCCCTACCCCGAGATTGTCTTACTAGAATATTTTGTTCTTTCTCCTTGCCCGAACTTTTCAGAAAATTCCCCCTTTTCCTTGATGCATCCACCTCTCTCTCTCCTTTTTCTACTACCCTTCGGGATGAATTCTCCCCTCTTTCGAGGTGAATTTTCCCCTTAGGTAGATTCACCCTTCTTTCAAGGTGGTCTTTCCCTTCAAGGCAGGTTTACACCTATCTGGGAGTTGTCCTGCCCCTCATTCATCTATTTCGCCTTTCCCATTGATAGTAATTAAATAATTTATTTAATTAATATTTCCCCCTTTCGCTAATGTTTCTAAAGTATTTAATTTAAATAATTAAATGCTTTAATTTCATCTCCTTTCATTTATTTAATTTAGTCATCTACCTTTATGAATTTAAATCAATTTCAAATTTACCATTTTCTTTCTTCTTGTCCCATCCTCCATAACCCTTCCTTAATTTGGATTAATTTGATTAATCTCTAATTAGGATTAATGTCACATCCTCCATCATAGCCCACTTGTCTTAATCCTTTATTATCCCCCTTAATCACTTGTTTGCACAACCTAATTACTTTATTAAGTCACCTTAATCCCTTATGCCATTTATGGCATATGCACAAGTCAAATTTTCATTAAATGCTTTCTCCTCTTGGAGAAGGAAACTCTTTCCAATGTGAATTTTTAATTCACATTTATTCCTCAAAGTTCTTATCACCCATATGAGGACAAGGACCTCCTTTATGAGGAGATCTTGTCCAATCCCAAGGTACTATAAAGTACCTCCACATCATGTCCTTCTTTACACATCACCTGCCATATGGAAAGATGTGAGAGCTTGTGAGTTCTCAACTCACCTTAGCCCTTGATCTTGTCCAAGGTGGCTACATATTGACCATTATTTTTTTAGTTGGATTTCCCCTAAAATTAGAGGATTTTTCCTCATTTTTGAACAATAATTCAACTTTCAACATCATGCAATTTTGAACTCTCAAACATTCATGCACTTGCACTCATCCACCATTGCTGCAATCTTCAAGCTCATTTTGCATCCATATCAAGCACCTATTAAAATACCCACTTGCACCATTGCATTCTTCATCTCATGCATTTTGTTTTTCATATAGTTTCATCTTATTTTCCATTGAAAGGAGCACACAAATCAAGCAATCAATGGGGCCAACCAACCAATCAACTTGGACAAGATAATATCAAGCTTTTCTCTTTCACTTTGTTCAAGTTCAACTTAGGCCAATCTTAAGGTGTTGTTGTTTTTCATTTTGTCTTGCATTTCATTTTAATTTTGCATTTTAGGCTAGGGGATTTTCACTGCACACAACTATCACTTAAGTAGATTTAGCTTTAAGAATTCAACAATTTAATATAAAATGAAATATTTTTAATAAATTTCCCATCCATTCATCTATTTTTTGGAACATTTTCAAAGAATTTAAACACCTATTCTAAAATAAAGCATAAAATATTGAAATTAAAATTTATCTCGATTATTCTCCATGCATGCCCCAAAGAATTAATTAAATCAAAGGAAACCACTTTATACTTCACCAGATTGCTTCACAACTACATATAAAATGGTGTGAGTTTTTAAAGAGAGGGTTTTAGTTTGGACACCAAGTAGTTTCTATATGCACCCTTAAATGACGCAACATACAGGCTTGTACGGTTGAACTAACAAAACCATCTAAAAAAGACTCATGAGATAGGTAGATATTAAATTGGCTATGATATTAATCAATGTCTACATGCATACAAGTTTTTAGACCAGAATGATTCAAAAAATAGGAAAAATGAACAAAACTTAGAGAAGTTTTGGCTCTTCCGACATCCACAAATTCTGAACTTAACCTAAAAAAAGAAATCCATTGGCCTTTTATAGAATACAAGGCATATAAAGGATAAGACTAATACATGTGAGGAAACCTAAGGGACTAATCATATCAAGGCACATGGAAGATAGTGATTGACTAGGAAATTACAATTGAAGTCCTTCAAGATTAACTTCAATTTATCATTAAAGCTCTTTGGGTTTTAATCTTTTATCATTAGGGTTCCTAGACCAATCTTCTCATTTGAGTGTAAGAAATTCCCATATATTCAGAATGATCTTGTGGAAATTCAATTCCTACACTCCAGGTTCCTTCTCAATTTGAACATTCTAGAAATAAATAACTCTCTGAATGTGTACACTTCTTCATTGCATGCTTAAACTCTAGAGTTCTGAGTTTCCAGTATCTCGCACTCCTTTGCAATAAACTTTATTTGAGCATGAGCATCTAAAGTTTATCACTAAACCTACTAGCACCATTGAATATGTTTGTAAACTTGATTTTCTTGATCATCCATATTTGAACTTTGCATCACAATCTATATTTCTTGCAATCAAAAATTCCATACATTAAATCCCTTAAAAAAAAAAAATAATTTATATAAATCTCATGTAAATAGAGCCATTATTCAAATGTTATAATACAAATTTCCATAAATAACACACTTTCCAAGCACATATAAATTATTGTATGATTATCCTTTACATATACTAGACTATCGGACTACCGAACTATCAGACTCATTAGATAATCACAAAATCTCAAAACTTCACTTTATATCACAACACGGTAGTGGTACTTGGTACCTAGTATTTAGCTTTACCCATAAACTTTCTTGGACTTCCGTTTTATTGAACTTCCTTCTATCTCGGGCTTCAAATATTAGACCAGAATTCTTAGCTCATATCCTTATTACCTTTTTCGCCTTTCAAACATTCTCAATTCTCAGTATTTAATACCCGAAACATTTTATTACAAATTACTCTTTTAATCAAAGATTTATTTTACCTCTTTTCTCTTCTCAGAGATCTTCCAATTAGCTAGCATGTACCATGAGTTAAAAAAATAATTTTAGGTCCCCAAGCCTTACAATCTTAGGGTGTGTTGTTAGACCACACAAGTAGCATCAATGACATTCTTCCAACAATCTCCCCCTTTGACATCAAGGGAAAATGGCACCTACACCAATTTTTATTACATATACTGAATCTTCCCCTGATAGATATATGCATATGTACAAATTGAAAGATAGAATTGACTCCCCCTAAGTCATATACCAAAGAAAAAACAAAAAAATTATAGTGGAAACTACTCTATATACTCTGCATTTGTACAAAGAATCTGAAACTGAAAAAGTGAAAAGCATAAAGAGTATGGAATGTGTCAACCGAAGGAGGTTAACTCTTGTAACTTCTAAAAATGGGCATGCCATGCTTGTTGTCCTTCCTTCCATGTCTTCATTGTTGGCCCAAGCAATATACATTGTGTTAACAATTCCATCAATATTTTTTATCCTTCTTCTGGAGTGATAGGCATATGATTCATATGTGTAGCTTAAGTATCACTCAAAAGGGCATTGGATACAAATATAATTTTTTCATTCACCAAGTCCCTTATTTCTCCAAACTACAAAGTGACATTTTCCCTTTTGTGCTTGCAACTAGAATAACTTCTTATGAAACTCCTCAATTACACTCCTTGTATTACCAACTAGATCAAGTGCAAGATCATAGGCACTGGAGACTTTATTTATCTAGAACTCAATGGTGTCCATCTCATTTTTGATGCTTTGTGTGGCACTATACCATTTCATTCAATATTGAAATAGAGCCTTAGACTCATCTACACAAATTTGTTCATCCTTCAAATTATCTAAGAACTTCTTGTGTGCAAGAGCATACTTCTCTATAATTTACAACATATTTTTATCATTAATTTTCTTTTCTACTTCTTTCTCTACTTCACCTCTGATACCAAAGGTGTATTCCTTAAAAGAATCAATTAAAAGCTTTAAATTTTACATACTGAAGAGTGATGTGTCTATTTTTGCATCGGGTATAGCCTCTTGTAGTGCCCTGACTACTTTCTCCATAATCTCTCCACTCTTCTAAAGCATCTTAATAATCTCCTTTTAACTAGATGAATGTAATACATCTCCCAATTGTAGCTTTGGAGTGGGGAAATCTTGTCTAGATCTACATTTCCTTGTTGCATTGGTAGTTGTAGCAATTGTGAAGAAACAACAGGTTGGAAACTAAGCTACATACTCAATAGGTTGTTCAAGGAATCTCTGAAGGAGCTAGAGGATTCACCAGAACACTTTGGAATCTCCATAGACTTTCCCTTTGAGTCCTTTTCCTCATTATTTCCATACTTTACTATATTTTCTTCTTTTGTTTTTTCATTTTTGAAGTTGTCCTCTTCCTTATCTTCATCTCCCTTCTCATCATTCTCTTATTCATGTTTCTTATCTGCATCAATAGCTTCCTCTTCAACATATTTATTTTAATTTGTTCCTCTGCAAGGTTCTTTGTGTTAATTAGAGGATTAAATTTTATTTCTTGTACTGGAGGAGGAGTGGATGTATCTTCCTTTATTTTTTCCTCATCGATAACTATCTCTCCTTCAACATTATTTTCTAATTCTTCATCTTATTTTGTCGCCTCTTCCACTTCTTGAGGGGTATTATCTTGAATGTTCCCTTCATCTATTGTATACTCATATTGAGAATCAATGTCTTGAGTATCCTCTTCTACAAAAACAACTTCCAAAGTAGGATCCTTTCTTTCTGGGGTCATGATCATCCTTATCTCTTCTCATCAATGTGGTTACCCTTTTTTCTCTTAGTTCTCTTGTGTACAACTAGGCCAATGTGGCCCTATTCTCTACAAATAGGGGAGCACTAATGAATTCAAGAGCATAGGCTTTCATAATTTCCTCTTCATCAATAGTCTCCAGTCTTCTCTTCACCCATACATTCCAAATCTCTATAAGTAATTTCTCCTAAATGTTCCTCATGTCAACTTCAAGCATTATAATTTTTTTTACAATGGCCTTAACTATTGTGGCCTTATCTATGTTATTAAATTCATTATACAAGGCTATAGTCTTTGCAAGCATATCATGTTGTATCATTTCATTAATAAGTTCTTCTACCTTCATGGGATTCTCAGTTTTTTTTAGAGATGTTTGCTTTTGCTTCTTCTTGACATCCAAAGTCTTCTTTCTTTATACCTTCTTCTTTTCTGGAGATGCCTTCCTAGTAGCTTCTCCCTTCTTTTCTTGCATATGCATTAAAAATTATTCTTCTTTAGAAGTGTCAACCACATCTACCTTTTGCTTCTTTGGTCTTGCTTCACTTTGTGAAGCATCTTCCTTCCTCTTTTGGACCAATGGGGGTCCTTCTTCCTGTTCTTCCTCTTCTTCTAAATTTACAGTTATATTCTTTTCTCTAAAAGCCTTTTTTTTGGTCTTCTCTTTGTAGGTGTGGTAGGTGATGCTACCAGAGTAGCCTTCTACTTATTTGGCCTTTTCATGTGCACAATCGGAGGGGATTTCTCCTTCACTAGAGGACTATCTATTGATTTCCTTTTCTCTCCAATAGGTTTTCTAGTCTCGAAGGGCATATGAATAGGATTGGTAGTTGTCCTACCCAATCTTCTTGTGCGTCCAAATCCTCCTATAGCACTTTATTCTCCCTTATCATTTTATCTTGATATCTCCACTTGTTCCTTTGAGATACCCATTTCTTCTGCAAACAAACCAACCATATTTTTAACCTTCTTTTGTATCTACAGATTCTTCTGCTCCATATGCACCTCCATGGATTTCTCTTCATAGTTGTCATATATTTCTTTGGTGGTATATTTTATAATATTCAACAAAATTTTAGCTAAGCTAGAAATTTCTTGTTTAGTGATCTCATATCCCAATGCAAGAATCCACATTATCCTTTGTTCAACTTCCTCCATGATGCATTCATCCGTGCTTACCAATAATGTGATATCAACCTCATATCTCTTTACCATTTTTCTTGGAATTATATCTCTTTCATGCATCCTCTTTTGGAAAACTACAAATAAAGAGGTAAGGGCATCATCTTGTTCCTTTGCATCACCATGACATATCATAAAGTCTACAATCTGATGAGCTATAGTCTTCCTTGTAGCCAAGTCACACTATTATGGGAAGATCCTTCAAGAAATAAAAAACAAACACACAACCGAATTCTGATACTTAAATACATATTTATTCTCCTTGTTTAGCTTAAAATTCTCCATCATTTTTTTCCTTAGAAACTCACAAAGATCATAGTCAACACCTTTTTCAACCATTTTCCAATGCCACATTGATTATGGTGGTAGATATTGATTTTTCCATGTTTGTGAAATATATTTTATAACCAATTAACATCATTTCATATCTTAAAGAAATATTTCTTATAGGGATTACTACTATATTTATCTTATCATATGTTACACTTGTTAGTTCCATTACAACTTCGTTCCTTATAGATTTCAACATAGGAATAGGTCCAGTGGAGTATAGACATGTAACCTCTCTATTTACCTCATTCATTATCATTATAGGCATGTTAGTCCACACAAACTTATCATGAATTATACTTAGTGCAATCCTAACCCATTTTTAATCAAAGAAAATTAAGAAACCATTACCATACATCAAGTTTCTTTGCGACAAGGTTTTGGTATTTTAGTTTTTAGGTAAAATTATCTCTAGTAAGTTTTTTCATCCACATATTGTTGCAAGTATGAAAGTGTTGTCATTGATTTCAACTGGATAACTAGTTATCAACTGGTTGAAGTGGTCATTAATGCCATGGATGCAGTTTATTGGTTGTATATTTCAAGGATATTGAGAAAATTGTAATGAAGAAAGGTTGCAAGTATTCAGTGGTTGCTTTAGGTTTTGTTCCTATGTTGATCATGGTTGTTGGAAGTTGCTATCCAAATTATTTGATTCTATATCATTATACACTATGAGCTATGTTCACCAGTTGTGAACTATGTTTTTCAGTGTCTCTAGCTGAGGTTTGGGAGAAATTTAGTTGCTCTGGATTTCTTCTTGTTCGAGCCTTATGAATTGTAGTTTTGAAGTTAAGCTAATATGATATTTTTGAAGATAATTTTGTTATCTGTAAGGATTAGATTCTGCTAGGGATGTGTGTACTTAATTGTTCTATGTGTTTTACATTGGTTTGTATGACCTTGTGTTTAACACTACATTTGAATTTTGTGGAAGCGTGTTAAAGTGTGTGTTTGGGTTTCCCTCATTTTAATTCTACCCTAGAATTTTTTGGCGCCAACCTTATTTGAATTTGTAAATATAAATGGTGTGTATGGCTGACTTTGGATATGTTTCAAAGTTGAAGATGGTAAAAATATAGGATGAGATATTGTTGAAAATAGATGCACATGTAAGGGAATAGATGTGAGATTGAAGTGAGATAGATGTGAAGTAGAATGTGTGGTTGAGTAGATTAGTGTGAATTCTAATTGTGAGTTTTCGGAAGTAGTGAGCTGAAGGTGTACTCTATTATTCTATCATATTCGTAAGTGTGTGAGTGAATTGTGGTGGAAATATTTGTTTCATTGAAATTGTCTTCTCTCTATAGCAAATATATTCTATCTTGTTTGTATCTATGTGGTAGTGAGGCCTCTAGGTGGTTAACTCTTTATATATAGTGAGTCCTAATCTAGACATGAGTCCTATGTTGGAAGTGAGCATTCTCCGGTAGTGAGCCTTTGTATTTGGTTTTGATATTCTCTATATTGTGAGCTAATCCTCACCATGATTTTCCCTTATTGAGTTTTTTTATGGTGTTTTTTGCATAGAAACAACTCAGACATAATATATAGTATCCTATCTCACTTGAAAGGTCAATCTCTATTGAAAAAAAAGATAACGCTAAGGTCTCTCGGGTGTCAGGTCATAACTCGTAACAAAAAAACTTAGTGATAAATGTGAAAATGTTGGTAATCACAAAGGGAACTTACAAAACAAATACTGTAAACCCTAAACTTATCAAATTTTGCAATATAATGACACTCAAATTCCTGGTTTAACCACAAATCAAAGAAATAACAAAAGATAAGGGTTTCAAAAATCTTAAGATTAATACTACTCCTAGAATGAACGATACTAGTGATGAAATACTTGGAACAGACCAATCCCTCAAAAATAATTTATGCTTAACCTAGGCTATACCTGTAATCTCACATAAACAGTGCAATCTTCTAAGGAATTAAAGATTTTCAGATCATAGACATTCATTCAATTGAACTAGATAAATTCCCACAATTGAACTAAGCACATAAATATCTGGTATAGATTGATGTTGCACAAAAAACCCACAATCAAGAAGCTACCCAAAGTATGAACTAGAGATTGCTACAACACTCCAAGCACTAAATCACAAGCACTATCAAATCATTTAACTCTAAATCTAAAATGCATTCAAATATTTCCAAGCAATTTTAAAGATAGAACAAGAACCATGCAAGATTAATCAATCCAAAGAAGGCACCAATAATAGCACAATGTCTTCACTTTCATTGAATCACCACTAATAGCAAAATTCTGATATTTTGTGTTACATCACTTGCTTGAAATATGACTAACTCCTAACTCTAACCTTCTACTCTAATATTCTATTCTATCTTCTATCTAATTCTAACAAAATAACCCACTGTCTAACCTTTTACAAATGAGGTGAAATGCCATACTTATAGAGACTTCATCCTATGATAGCCCAAGCTAGGGTTATAAAGAAGGTCAGCCACCAACTAGATCAGCCCTAAACAACTCACATTAAAATCATTGCCCTACATTGAGTGCCCTAGGAGCCTTCCTCATATCAACCTGGGATCTCTACAAATCCTGATTCAGATTGAACAAACCCCACAGGTCCCTTTTACCATTAATGTCCCACTAGCACTAAGCAAAAGAATGGTAATGTGCATACAATGTGAGTTTGAAAATGGGCCATTGATCAATAGCCGAGCTGGGCATCTCCAACAACTTTGATCGAGTCCAACCTGTTCTAATTTTCCATGTCACGTCCAACTTAGGTGAATGACCAATGAGCATGCTGACAAAACTTCCCGTGCACATGCGATTTTTACCTGCTTGCGGCTGCAAAGTGTACTTGATTGTATCTTGTGGATCTCGCAACATCTTTAAAGTATGCCCATCCTCCTCCTGAACCTGCTAGCAATAACATGATCGATCTAGCCTGCACCCAAAATGCCACAATAAGTATCCAATATAGCATGAGAATCCAAGTTAGTCAATCAAAAACAACATATTCAGTCACTAAAGAGATTAAAATAGCCATTAGAATCCATTAAAATATCATTAAAGCATCCTTTCTCAAATTTCAATATTTTCACCCCTTCACGAAATTCAGGTCAGGAAGGAATTTTAGGGAATTCCGTGCCAAGCGGATTTTAGTGATGAAAGAACAACCAGCATGCAAAGTTACTCAATCAATATCCAATACTCAAAAAACACTTGCAAATACCTTCAAATGATCCAAATCAACCACACAATACACAATCATTAAAAATTAACCCATAAATCCTTTCAGTTCATGATAAATAATAGATCTTCAGAAAATTCCATCAAGGAAGAAAATCTTAAAAACTGGCAAGACTTAACACATGTCGAGAAAATGGAGGAGCAGATTTCAGGATTTTCCTAAAGGAATAGATTCTCGCGAAGTCAACATAATTCCCACATTGTTCATTGAAAAATCTAAACTTCTAACTCCTCCAAGGTGATTAAAACCGCACTACCACAAGCCACCAATCCAAACCTCTAGGTAAAGTAGTAAACTGTGCCACCGCAAGCCAAGTGTGAAACCCTCGCGGTATGGTGGTAAACCGCACAATTGCGACCTGGCCTAGAGACACATGTGACATAACAATACCACCGCACTACTTTTCCAAATGAACTTCCCCCATGCTACTACACATCGGACTGCAAACCCCCATGATATGGTGGTAAACTACACAACTGTGACAAGACATCCAAAGATGCAGCCCGACAACTCCATGAGGCAAAGGAAATTCAAAAAATTCTAGGGAAGACAAAATTTTGTGAAGCATTAAAATCTCTGAAGATAGTGCAGAACTAGCCCCCGTCGGGTTTTCTAGATCATGAGGGAAATCCGCCAAGGGAGGAAAATTCTAAAACTAGGAAAAAAATCGAGATCGACCCAAAGACTCAAAATTTTCAAAGTGTTAACTCAATAGGGGCACATTGCAAGCAAGATAAGCATTAAGGAACATCCCAAGGTAACCATAACCCAGGGCCCAAGGACCAAAGAACCAAAAACCAAAACCCCAATATCTCAAAGACAAGTTCAAAAGGAAAAGCCATAGAAAAGAACCAAAAAACCAAGCAAAGAGGGTCCCTACTTTTAGTGGGGCATGCATGCAAAAACTGCACAACAAATAGCAAATCCACTGGGAAAATTCTCTAGAGAATTTCTATGACAAACTAGAATTAGGAACCCATAATCTCTAGTTTTGGTCCTTACATTAGGTCACCCTAAGAACAAGGTTTTAGAAATCACACACAAGTAAACCTTTCCTATACTTGGGTCAAAAGTGTGTGTAGGCATCCATTTGCATTCCTTCAGTTGCAATAGGTACCAAACTTAGTCTGATAGGGCTACATAAGAATTCCAACTCCAAAAGCAACTTAGATAGAGCCTCATTGCCAATCAGGCATCCAGAGCCCCAATGAGGTTATCACTGTGATCCTCCCTAACATACCTCTACTGCCAACCAGGCGTCCATAGCCCCGATAGAGATACTAGGATACCCCTGATAAGGTGAATATTTCTTTGATTTTCAACATTTTCTTTCCCTTTTTCTTTTTTGATATTCTCTTTGAGATCTTTTAAACTTTCCTTTTCACATTGTAAGCAATGAAGCCTACTCTTAGGGATGAGAACCACAATGGCGTTGGAGCAGAATATAAGATTTTTCACCCATTCAGACCTCATAAGGACCATATGCAACCTTGAAAACTTTAAGATTTATGTGAAAGTATGAGACCAAAATACATTCTAGAATTTGACTTAATCAAGTGACTCCAATTCCAAGCATATGCAACATCAGATGAAGGAATTCCACCAACTAATTTTGAAAGGATGATTAAAGTTTGTAAAGAAGATACTTAGAAAAACACCAAGAAAGAATCTAGTTATACATATGCAACAGGCCCAAGAGAAAGCAAGAAGACCCAAAGCAAGAGCAGAAAAAAATTCAAAACCAACCAAAGCGGACCTATTCTAACCAAAGCAAAAAATGAGCAAAACAAACAGAAGAAACCCTAATCTAACCAAAGCAAAAACAAAAAAATAGAAAGGAAACCTAATCTACCTATGTACAAGGAAAGAGCTACAAACATCTCAGGACTAGAAATAATGCTTCAAATACTACCCATTGACAGGCAGTGGAATATCCTCTCTAGTGAGGGTTCTCAAATGAAAAGCATTATCTCCCAGAATCTTTGCAATCTGATAAGGGTCGAGCCAAAAAATTTCAAATTTTCCATGCTCCCCTTTTTGGTCATGGGCTTTATCCTAGTAGAGAACCAAGTCAGATATTCTAAAGGCTTTCACCTTGGATCTCCTATCAAACCATCTCTTCACTACACCTTGATGTTTGGCAAAGTTTTCTAGGGCTCCATCTCTTCTCTCTTCAAGGTGCAATGGTTCATCCATGTGGGCTTCACGTTTATCCTATCCATCATAATATTTGTACACATATAAGAATGGTCACGGTCAATCGAACCTGTTAATTAATTAAATATGAATTATTTAATTAATGTTCTTAAGTCTTCTACATATAAATAAATTTAATTATTTATTTATATTGTTCATTTTTCTAAATTCTTCTAATTTAATTAAATAAATTCATTTATTTAATTAATGCTATCTTCCTCTTAATTAATTAAATAAATTTTACAATTTATTTATATATTTATCAAAGTTTAAATTCTAAATTTAAACAATATTCTTCCCTCCACATTTAATTAAATACTTTTTGATATTTAATTAAATCTCATTTTCCAAATTCCCACTTCTCTCACAAAAATTGAATATTCTTAATATTTAATTAAAAGGCTTTTTCCTTTTCTCATAATTAAATATTTACAATATTTAATTAAAGCCTTTTCACATTTCTCTTACACATAATTAAATATTTATTTATTTAATTATGAGAGACACCTTTCAAATTGTCTCTTCATTTTTTGTCTCTCAGAATTCCATCTTCTTTTCAAATTCTCGATCTCTCACCATTCATTTCAATAGGTTTCAACTCGATCGTCGATCTTGGCCAATCGAATTCCTACCTTCAAAAATCTATAAATACAGCTCTTTCATGAGCTAAAAAGGACCTCGAATCTCATACTTTCATGCATAGTTATTATAGTCACATATTAAGCATTTCATAGCATTTCAATTCAATAAGCTCAATCTGGTAGATGCATATACATTCATAATAATCTCATTCTCTCAAGTGCCATTCTATAAGCTATGTTTGCACAACTGAGAGCAAACATATTGAAGCGAATCCTTGGAGATAGAGGACAATGGAACGAATTTGAAGAAGTTGCTGTCAAGAGTTTGCATTTACTTTATTAATTTAGTTTTCTTCAATCTAATGTTTCATTGGTGTATTAGATTAGATTTAATTTGATTGACACATTTTCTCATACACATTTTTGGCGCCCACCATGGGGCATCCCCTCGTATTAATCTTTTTCTTGCAGAAAATCTTATGTTTTTATAGATGACGGACTGAAAAATTCGCTTTGGCGCATACGATCCTTAGTTTAGCACATCCATAGACTGTTTCAACACATCCACAGACTGTTTCGACGCATCCAAAGACTGTTTCGTACATCCAAAGACTATTTTAGCGCATTTGGCACCTGTTTTAGCACATACGAGCCTTCTTTTAGCGCATCTAGGTTCTGTTTTAGCACATATGGGCCTTCTTTTAGTGCATCTAGGTTCTTTTTTAGTGCATACGAGCTCTGTTTTAGTGCATAGACTTCAGTTTTTCACTTTTATAGTCAGTTTTTAAAATAGCAATATCTTGGTCATACGGAGGTCTTTTTTGACGATTTGTTTTTTGAAATGGGGTAGAATTTCATAAGCTATCTAATGGTGCAGGTTTTTATCAGATTTGATAGAGTTAAAATTTTCAAATTCTCACTTAACATCAAACCACAAAGAAACTTGGTCTAAATTTTAGGGTTGTTATGCTTAACCATTTATCTAGCCCTCATATCTTCTTGTTTCTTGATTCAATCTAAAATTTGGAGCTTGTATTGGAGATTTTAAAGGACCATGGAGCATGAAAATGAAAGAAAAAGCATTATCACATGATTGTAACAAGTGTTTTTAAACACTTTAGGAGCAATTATAATCTCATTCTTAAATTGTTGTCTAGATCCGACGCGACCATGGCCAGAGGTTTTTATTGATGTATGAGGAATAAAATCAACCAATCATAGGGTAGACACTTAATTTTGAATTAACCAATTCTAAGATAGTCACCAAAAATATTTTCTTTTGGTTAAAATAAATCCCATGTTTTTAGTGAAGCAACATCTTCACTTAGAATAGAAAATCTTTCAATTTGGGATTTAAAATTGAACCATTATTTGCATTCTATGATTGTGGGTAATAGGTCTATGCTCTCCCCTTAACTGGGTGATCAGAATACCAGACTTACATTTTATTTTATGCAATTTAATGCTTTATTACATCCTTTAGAAGGCCTTTCATAGTGAGAAAAAGTACTCACCCTACAGGATCGACCTAAGTGGGAACACCTAAAGCCAAGGTTTCCAACCCACTATAATCAAAAGCAAGTTGTGTATGAAAATCCAACTTGACAATAGTAGATAGGATAACCATCCCCAGAGCGTTTGTTCTAAAGGTTGGGAGGTCTCTTGAGGGAGTATATCTATTGTCATGTCGAATGGAAATACTTACTAAGAACCTAGTGTAGAGGCCAGCCTTGTCAATAGCCAAAAATCATTTTAATCACGGTGCAAGGGGAGGGAAGAATCTGCCCCCAAGACACTCACCATATAGTCACCACGAATTGTTTGCTCAAGGGATTCGGTATCCACTTCTGTCACTTTCAGTACGAACCTAGAAAAGACAAAAACATGGGCGCCCTTTAGGGGGTGACATGGTTGTGTGAGTCGACACAATTTTAAGCTTTGGGCTATGATTACTATGATGACCTATTTGAAAAATTAAGAGTGAGTCTAATTGATATGCTTATCTTGTTCAAAACTTATGGAAATCTCAAAGAACATACACTCTTTGTTTAGATTCTAGGATTAACAAAACAACTGTCTACTTCTCTATGCTGTGTTTTCCACATTTAAATCAGATTAAAATCATCCAAAAACTTTAAAACATGGGTCATAGCGAAGAAAATCTTGCTCTTAGGCTTTATGGAAATAGCTTAAATCAAGAGATAACAGAAGAGATGCTCCTAGAAGCTGAACAAGATCCACATTTTTTCTTAGATATGGAAAAGATCTTAGAGAAAAATAAAGATGGATACTTTCTTTTATTGGCAAAACAAGGTGCCAAATTTCCCTCTAACTACAATATGTAGAAAATTAAAGAGAATCCTAAAAAGAAGGAAATTCCCTTAAACGATCTTAGTACTCTTACCCAACAAGTAAGAGCACTCCAAAGGCAAGTCAAGGAAATGGAAGGGGGTACAACTAAAAAGTCCTTTTATAGAAATATGAACATGACCTTTTCTCCTCCAAAAACAACATCAACCAAATCCAATGTTTCTGAATTTTCGCAATGGTTAAAAGGGAAGCCCAAATCTAAACCATCAAATAACATTGACCAATCCTGTCATGCCATGCATTTATCTTCATTCCCCATAATTCAAAATGAGCCTCATGGTTCTTCCACCCAATTCAATGATCCCATTCAATTTCCTTATTCTATCATATTCTCTACATCCAATGATTCATTTCAATCTACACATCTCGATCAAAACATTCTTTCCACTCCATCCCATGATACCAAAATTCTACAAACCCTTCCAATCTTTGATCAAGATCCCATATCTCAAGAATCATATGATGATCCCCTCCTTTCATTATTCAACCATGATAAGCCTCTTCCATCTCAAGAACAAAATATTCTTCCATGTCCTCCCTCCACCCCATCTTATGAATCAATCACATCCCAAGAGCATGATAATTCTTCCATCCTATCCAAAATTCCATTCCATCTAATGATCAAGATACTCCATCTCCTTCATCTAATGATGCTTTTTCAATTCAAGATCAAAGTATCCCGTCATCCTCATGTCAAGGGCTCATCACACCTCTTCAAGAAATTCCAACATCATTTGATCATATGGTTGAAAACATTGGCAATTTCTCCACCCTAACTGTTGGAGATAATGATCAAAATCAATCCATCAATGAGCACTGTGAATATATGTCTACCCCATCTAGTGATCAAATCAACATTCATCAAGAGCCATTTTTTAGTTATGATCAAGACCCTTCCTACAAAGATCTATTTCAAGGAGTGTTGACGATATTTGATCCTATTGACATAATGCATGATCCATTAACCAATGATCATATTGAAAATGTCTCTAAAATGCCTAATGAGTTAGAGGACATATCTCAAGAACATATTTCAAATCATGATCAACAACTATCACCAAGGTCTAGCAATGGTCCCTCCCAAGGCATATTGACATCCTTCGACCTCACGGTTGTGAACAATGAAAGAATCCTCAACTCACCATTTGATCCAAGTCCACTCAAATATCAAGAGAAAATTGAGCCACTTCCCATGTCTTATGACGATGTCCAAAAACCCTTTGAAAGAAATCCATCCTTTGAAATCGACCCATGTCAAGAACTTGATCGAAAACATGTCGAAAGTAATTCCAGAATTAGTCAAAATCAAGGATTCGTATCTCCAAGCTGCTACAATGATATAATGGACACTCTCCTATCCATACAAAATGACCATGTCCATATAGCACATACTCATCCATCTACCCATGAGATGCTTTCTTTGGATGGACACATAGATGATCTTCATTCAAAACAAGAGTCCCTTACTCTTAACATTTGTACACATGATCAAGAAATAGAGAAATCCAAAGACATGTCAAAAATGGGTCATGAAAAATTCTACAAAAAATTTGAATTAGAAGCATCATGTGAAAGCATATCAAGAATTAATCATGAGGAACGCTTTTACAAGGACAATGAAGCATCAACACCTCTTGAAGGAGAATTACAATCTGATATTTCACAAGATCAAGCTAAGGATATGAATCAAGCATTTATCCCACAGATAAAGGATCCTATCACTTATAAAGTTGGATCACTCACCTTTGTAAGGGAAAATAATCTTATCAATAAAGGAGCTATCACCTTTGAAGATCCACCACATAGCAAAGAAGGATTAGCACCTTGGTTCCAAGGGAAATCAAATCCTTTTGCAAATAAAATGTTTCAACAGATGAATTATCAAGGCAAAGGATTAGGCCTACATGAACAGGGTATCCTAGAACCAATACAGATTATTGAAAATCATAAGAATTAAGGCCTTGGTTACTCGACAATCAAGGGATATGAACATATCAGTAATACTTCCACAAAACTGGGGGAAACTTCGTCTCAAGCAAACGTTAACATAGGGAGCACAAAGAATCTTTATGACGAAATCAATGTCAATACTACAACCCACCACATCATGAATCTTCATCCACCCATCACCCCATCCATGAATTGGGACCAATGTCAAAAGAAAGACTAGAATCAAAGCATGAAGAATGCTATCAAGGAAAAAGAAGCTAAAGAGCATATAGGACAAATCAAATACATTTGGATACCAAAGAATACAAAGAAAAATTATCCCTATCAAACTCCATTAGTCAAAGAAACTATGGGGAAAAATCAAAAAGGGAAAAGTATCCATCAAATCTTTCCACAAAGAAAAAAGTAGGCTTCTCAAGCAATGTGTAAAGTGTATCAAGCAGTTGGTCAAAATTCCATGCACACTTCCATATCCACCCATTATTGCTCATCTTCCCAAGTTTGGAGAATCAAAGGTTCCAAACTATCGACCAATCCATCTTTTACTCCTAAACACACTCCATCCATGCCTCCACGCATGCTATCCAATTCTCACATTGACCATGTATTGGCAGTGACCCTTCATCATAAGGATTCAGAAGGCACTCTATCGTGATGTGCGCACAAAGATGAGGTTAACTCCGGTATCAGCAAAGCAGACCAGAGATCTCAAAAGTTGCATTCAAGTGCACGTATCTTGGCAAAGCAGCTTCTTCAAGCAGGATACCGATGGCACATTATGACAAAAGCATCAACATCAACACCACTAGGTGGTTCAGCATCAACTTAAAATCTCTCAAAAAATACAAAAATAATTAGAAAAATGTCCTGAAAAAAATGGTTACCTTGATGAAAACTTGGCAAACAAGCATCTTGGTGACAACAAAAAAAAACCAAAAATACAAAAATATTCAAAAAAAAAAATCAGAGAAAAAGGATTGAAAAATAGTAAAGAAAAGAATCATCCTCTAGTGAAAACCACTACGGTGGCGCTTTGGACAAGTACCATGATGAAAACCTGGCAAATAGGCGTCATGTGTAGAATCGAGCATCTATGTGGGCTATTTCAAGAGAAAGAATCTCATCCATAATAAAGCCATCATTCCATCCATATCATTCGTTCATCCATGAACCATTTATCTAGCTCATTACCATCTATCTACATTATCTTGATATCAACAAATTTTGGTAAACACTTTACACTTGTTTATGGTAAACATCTTGACATGGGTCATTTTCATTGATCCTAGCAAATCCAAATGTTATCTGAGCCTTGAAGCATTATCTAAATGACCATTCCTCTATTCGAACACCTTATCTTGTCACAAGATAATCCTTGTCATCCTTTGCATGCTTATAGTATCTATCCATACACCTATTCAAGAATCCACCCATGGCCATTCCATACATTGCTAGACACTAGGGGCAAATTTTTACATCTTGTTTTTGGAATGAATCTTGATATACATCCTCCAACTTATGTGGTGTTCTAAACATTGGAAGACATAAAATCAAATTGGTCAAGCATTTGCGCGCCAAAAGATCCAAATCCCTAGCCCATGGCATATTTTGACAGGAAGACACTCCTTATCAAGTTTTATCTTTTGTCGAACATCAATTTGAACAATTCATATTAGTCACATCTAACTTGTGTGTCAGTGTCACATCAAATCATCAAAATAATTTTGTTCCAAATCAAGCTTCATCAATCTTGATCAATTGAATCCAATCAATTATCACCTTGTTTGACTTAACACACTTAGTCAAACTAACATCTTGTGAATGAGTTTACTCTAGGATAACACAACTTCCTTGGGTTTACAAGTTCATTATCATCTTCGTTTGACTTAACACACTTAGTCAAACTATCAATCCATCAATCCGATCAATCAACCTTACTTTGGTTTTCAACAAAATCTCAAAACAAAGCACTGATATCGTCATGCATGTCCATATCCAAATCATCAAAATCCAAAAAAATCAGAATACATCAAAATTCAAAAAAAACAAAATATTCCTAAAATCCAAAGAAAAATCAATAAATCATAAGCTTTCATCAATAAAATGGTCATGTCTCACCCTAGACTAGGGACAAAATCATGAACTCGTTGGGGGAAATCAACTCTTTTAAGCAAGAAAGCAACATGTGTCAATTATCAAGTATCAGATCAACAATCGAATATCCAATCAAGCCTGGTCAAAACAACTTTGAGACATGTCATACCTTGAAACAGAAACAAAGTGGATGATCTTAATTTGAATAAAATGAATGAAAATCTTAATGCATAAGTTGCAAAATGTTGTTTTGATATTCGATGATGTCATATCTTTGGAGTGGTTCAATGATGTAATGAACTAGAATCACAAGGAAGAAGTATGATTTTGCTTTGCTTGTTGTTTGTAAGATAATCATTAGTATGATGCAAATTGGTCATGGGACATGCTCTACAACATATCATTGATGACATTTCGGAATTTGCATAGGAAAATGGTTAAATTTTGTCTATTTATGCAAGCAATACTTAGGTCATCTTGGTTCAATTATAACTCGATGCTTGTATTAAATTGCTACATGAAACATTATGGAAGCAGTACTCCAGTCATCATTGGTGCTAACATACCCTTTGATGCTTGTACTAAATTTCAACATATCAAAAGGCTCAATGATGACAACTAAACACAGCAGGAAATGGCAACAAGGAGAATGGTACATTATTTCATTTAGGATTGCATAATTCATTATTAGGACTGTATAATGCATTTGCATTTCGAGGTTCTGTTTAAATAGATTTTTGAGGGTTGGCCACATTCTTGAATATCTTTTTCAGACAATGGTTGAGTATGACTGGACATTTGTCACATCTCATCTGCATCATCTCAATCATTTCATCCAATAATTTCTTCCAATCTCATCTTATCAATCAATTCAATCTAGCACATATCATTTAATCATACCTTTGGTCTTGTTCCTAGCCTTACTGCAAGCCTCGATTATCATCAATCAATCAATACATCAAGCAAGTTCAAATCAATTATATTTGTTTTTCATATCGCATGGAAACAAATTTAACAGTCATCATGACTTAATTTGACTTTCAAGCAAGAAAGCAAATCTATCATCTACTATTTGTTTTTCATATCGCATGGAAACAAATTTAACAGTCATCATGACTCAATTTTCCTTTCAATCAGGAAAGCAAATCTATCAAGCCTTTCAATCAGGAAAGCATATCTATGTTACTATTTGTTTTTCATATCTCATGGAAACAAATTTAATAGTTATCATGACTCAATATCTATCTATTTGACTTTTAATCAGGAAAGCAAATCTATCATTTCTATTTGTTTTTCATATCACATGGAAGCAAATTTATCAATAAAAAGGCATCATCAATCGGGGTAAAATCAAAGTTCTTCATCTTCATATCAATCTTTCAATAGGGGTTTTCATCTAATCATCTTTATCAGTCGATGAATTAGATAGAAAATCAGTAAAAATTTCCAAAAATCATCTTTATCTTATTCATCACCCGAGGGGGCATATAGCATCATCAACATTTTTTTTTTTTCAAAGTCAGGGACAATTTCTTTGAAGCAATGCGTGAAACACATCACTTCAAAGAGGGGAAAAATGTACACATATAAAAATGGTCATGGTCGATCGAACCTATTAATTAATTAAATATGAATTATTTAATTAATGTTCTTAAGTCTTCTACATATAAATAATTTTAATTATTTATTTATATTGTTCATTTTTCTAAATTCTTCTAATTTAATTAAATAAATTTATTTATTTAATTAATGCTATCTTCCTCTTAATTAATTAAATAAATTTTACAATTTATTTATATTAATTATCAAAGTTTAAATTCTAAATTTAAACAATATTCTTCCCTCCACATTTAATTAAATACTTTTTGATATTTAATTAAATCTCATTTTCCAAATTCCCACTTCTCTCACAAAAATTAAATATTCTTAATATTTAATTAAAAGGCTTTTTCCTTTTCTCATAATTAAATATTTACAATATTTAATTAAAGCCTTTCCACATTTCTCTCACACATAATTAAATATTTATTTATTTAATTATGAGAGACACCTTTCAAATTGTCTCTTCATTTTTTGTCTCTCAGAATTCCATCTTCTTTTCAAATTCTTGATCTCTCACCATTCATTTCAATAGGTTTCAACTCGACCATCGATCTTGGCCAATCGAATTCCTACCTTCAAAAATCTATAAATACAGCTCTTTCATGAGCTAAAAAGGACCTTGAATCTCATACTTTCATGTGTAGTTATTATAGTTACATATTAAGCATTTCATAGCATTTCAATTCAATAAGCTCAATCTTGTAGATGCATATGCATTCATAATAATCTCATTCTCTCAAGTGCCATTCTATAAGCTATGTTTGCACAACTGAGAGCAAACATATTGAAGCGAATCCTTGGAGATAGAGGACAATGGAACGAATTTGAAGAAGCTGCTGTCAAGAGTTTGCATTTACTTTATTAATTTAGTTTTCTTCAATCTAATGTTTCATTGGTGTATTAGATTAGATTCAATTTGATTGACACATTTTTTCATACACAATATTCATTAATAAATTGCAAGGTAGGGATATTCAGCTGGATGGGAAATTCAAGTTCCAAACCATACACTAAGTGATAAGGAGAGGTTCTTAGGGATGTTTTTTGTCTGGTGCAATCTACCCAAAGAAAAAAATCTAAGCTAGGTGTGCTAGTCCTTGGGATTCTTCTCTAGTAGCTTACAGATGACTAAGAAAATATTCTTATTCAAAGACTCAACCAAGCCATTACCCTGTGGATAGTAATTAGATGCAAATTTTATGACAATTCCATGATCAAAGGTCCAGTTAGAAAATTTCAATGATGCAAATGCAAGACCATTATCACAAACTAAATCCAATGGACATCCAAATCGATTGATAATACTTGACTCAATGAAATTAATTACCACCTTAGAAGTGCATTTTTTGCATGCAAGAGCCTCAGTCCATTTGGTAAAGTAATCAATTACAGTGAGAATATACATGTGGCCTGCAAATGAAGGTGGATTGATTGGACCTATAAAGTCCATTCCCCATTGTGCAAATGGTTTTACCTCTATAACAGGATGAAGTGGAAGGGCTGCACACTTCTCCTTACCTGCTGCAGTCTAACATACATGACAAGTCCTCACATGGTTATGTGTGTCCTTGAACATGGTGGGCCAATAATATCCTGCCCTGAGGATCTAATTTGCAGTGGAAGGTGTTGATCCATGGCCTATGCTGTATTTTTCATGAAATTCAGACATCATTCTCCCAGCTTCTTCCTTCCCTAGGCATCTCAAATAAACCCCCTCATGATTTATTTTATACAAGACAACTCCATCATGAAGCTATCACTCTTTAGATGTAAAGCTCTCCTTTATACTGCATTTAGGTGTTCAGAAAAATATTGGTTCAATAGATAGTAAATAATTTCATCAACCAGTCCCTTGGAGACACTTCTTGGAGGTGATATTGTTGAACTATGAGGTCAAGACCCACCTTAGCCATTGTCTTTGTCATTCCTTTCCCCCTAACCAATTTCATGGGTTGGATCTCAATATCATATTCTTGTAACATGGTTACCCACTTAGCTCTACATTCTCCCAACTCATTCTGCATCAACAAAAACTTAACTATAGGATTAGGGACTATGGCAAAGACCTTATTTCTCAATATATAGTGTCTTAACTTCTTTAATATTCTAACCAAAACATAGGCCTACTTTTCCACATTAGTGTATGTTATTTATGCATCCTTTAAAGGAGCACTCGTAAAAGCTATGGGATGTTCATCACCTTGATTGGACTTTTGATTTAACATTACAGCATAGGAGTGGTCAGAAGAAAATGCATATATGTAAAAAGGCTTGGCATAATTCAGACTTACCAACACTGGAGCCTCAAAAATAGCTCTCTTGATTTCTGCAAATGCCTCCTTAGCTTTTGCGCTCCATTCAACTTTTTCCTCTTGTTTCAGCATAGCATTCAAGGGCTTCACTATCTCTGCAAATCCAATGATAAACTTTCTGACGAAGTTATTTTTCCCAAAGAATGACTTCATTTCTTTTTTTCTTGTAGGAGGTTGAATCTTTAGTATAGCCTCCACTCATTCTGGATCAATGGCAATGAACCATTCTGAAATGATATGCCCTAATATTTTTCCCACAGTGACTCCAAAAATGCATTTCTTTGGATTAAGTGAGATGCCAAATTCTCTACACCTTTGGAATACTTTTCATAAATCCATTACATGATCATCTCTTTTCTTAGAAAAAACTATCAAATCATCCATATAGATAATTATGCACTTACCAATAATGCCCTTGAAAGAAATATCCATTGCTCTTTGGAATGAAGCTCCAACATTGATTAACCCAAAGGGCATTCTTAGGTAGGAAAAAGTCCCCCATTTTGTAGTAAAGGTAGTTTTGTGCCTATCCTCATATTGTACCATAACCTGGTTGTATCTAGAGTACCCATCTAGAAAAGACATCATCTGAGATCCATTGACAATTTGACATACTTCATCTAGGGAAGGAACTGGATGGTTATCCTTTTCTGATGCCTTGTTAAGGTTCCTGAAATCAACACACAATCTGATTTCTCCATTTTTCTTCCTTACTAGAACCAAGTTTGCAACCCATGTAGAGTGTCTTACTAAAAATCTGATTTGTGCTAAAAGTAGCTTCTGCACCTCCGTCTGAATGATGGGTTCTAACAAGGAATTAATTGGCCAATGGCTTTTCTTGAATGTTTTAACATTTGACCTCAAGGGAATGGTGTGTGTAATGATCGAAGTATCATATGTCTTTAATTCATCATAACTCTAGGCTATCACATCTTGATATGTATGTAGGGCATCAATAATCCCTCTCCTTTCCTCTGGAGTGCACACCTTATCAATAAAAACATTTTTCATACCATTCTGGGTCCCCATATTGTATGTTTCCCATTGAATGCTAAGGGACTCTCTTTTGGCTTGTTGCTCCTGGTATTTTATCTTATCTAGATCAAAAATTCATTCTAATTGCACCATGCCTCTTGGGATAGTATTATTTTTCATGTTAATGACCCCTTCTAGGTCCATTTCAGCCTCTTGAGGCTCTACCTCATCAATCACTTGAGAAGAAAACACATCACAACTAGTAATTAAAGCAAGGATGTGCTTATCATCCTCAAACACCTAGAAATTGGTTACATTTTTAGGCACTGAGGGTATTGGAGTGAGCTCTACAATGAACTTCTTCAAACCTAAAAGCAATAAGGGTTGCAATGTACTAATTGCTTGTGCTAGAGAATCTACAGTTTGATTTTTACTTTGAGGGATCAACTAGATGTTGAAGGCATCAAATCCTCCAATGAGATCCCATACTCTGTGCCTTTATTTGGTCATTCTTCTATCATGGCATGAGTATTGTTTCCTTACTTGTTTAACTACCAACTCAGAATCTCTGAACACTTGCAAGATCCCAACTTTCTTTCTCAATGCCATTAATAAACCATGGACCAAAGACTCATACTCAGCTACATTATTAGTGCATTGGAACTAAATTCTATGAGCAGAAAAATAAGTTTTACCTTTAGGGATGATCAGTTCAAATCCTACTCCAGCACCCTGCTTTGATTTGGATCCATCAAATCTCAAAGTCCAACAACCACCAGCCCCTGATTTCCTTGAACTACCCTTGTTCTTGCTACTACCAGGAGGTTCTTCAGGAGGCATTGGGCTCTTTCCCTTTGAATCATTCTAAATGCTTGGTGTACCCCATCTAACAACTGGGGTTGGAGTAATGCATCTTTGTATCTGTTCCATTGCAATTTAGCACAAGCAACATTCCAACTCAGAGTGAGGAGCATTGTGAACTCTACACCAATTAGGGAGAAATAATTCTTTAAAATTTATATTTCTGCTTAGGTAGATCTGATCCTTCATGCACTTGTGGATAAACTCCTGGAAATTATCTAGCAAGTTGAGTTGTCTATCTTCTTGATCATCAGGTTCCTCTTCTTGTTCAAGCATTACTTCATAACCGCTAGCTTATGAGGTGGATTCATCAGAGGATCTTTGCAACACAAATACTTCTTTTGTATCTAAAATAGGGGTAGCTAGGACATAGTTCCCCATGCTAACTTCTGATACCATTATCTCATTCAAAGTATTCTGATATTCAATGATCACATACTTCATTCTAGGTTCTCTCTCAATTGTGATTTAATTTGGGACTCCTTTCCAGGGGAGCCACATGTGAGAATGATCTGTGGATGTGTATCCATTTAGTGCCTTGGTGAAATCTCGACCCAAGATCAAATAATAAGTGTCAGGGATATCTGCCACTTGAATATTAAGTACCTATTGCACTCAAGGATCTGAAGCAACTTGCATGGGAATCATGTTCAGTTCTCCCACTACATTTACCTATGTCTTGTCCAATTGGGTGACCTTCTTCTAAGAGGCTATAGGGGTAATACCTAGATCCCTACAGACAACAAAGGGCATAAAATTTGTAGATTCTCTTGAATCCAGAAGACAATTGTGCAGATTCTTCCCAAAGATATGAATACAAATCAAGAAAGGGGGGGTTTCAATTTTTCCTTGGAACAAAGTCAACTGAGTGTCAACTTGTGCAACCTGAATCCTATATTTTTCTTTTCCCTTGTTCCAGGTGGTGCCTGACTTTGGCCTTTGGGTGCCTGTGAACTAGGAGGCCTACCAAATGCCTCATTGACTGCTACTCCTTGTGGTTCTTTACTTGAATTAAAAGACCCTAGGACTATATTTTTGATCTCAGGGACCCTTAAAATCTCAAAAGCAAAAAGACTCACCTTTACCCTCTTGATTTCCTCAGTCACATATTCATGTAATTGCTCCACATTCATGTCAACATGGGTCTCTTTAGAATGACCCGTTTTCTTATCTTTTGTTGTATCAACATTGCTCCCTTTTGACACCTTAGGTTGTCCTCCTTTTGCAAAGTATTGTGTTGGGGCATGAGGGTAAGATGGATTATTACTAGCATGTGGGTCCGATGGAGTGGTAAAATTATTTGGAGGAATAGATGTATTAAATGGGCCACAAACTAGTGGATTCCCATTGGGCCTATTCCTCAAATCATTCTTTCTTGTAGGTTGCTGAAACATTTGTACCTCTTCAACACCGGCTTCCTCCTCATCCAAGAGACCATTATCATTCTCAATTCCTTCATTAAATAATTGATAAAGTTCATCTTCATTCAACACTTGTTCAGCCTCCTCATTCTGGCTACTTGACTTCTCTTCTGGTTCATTCTCCTCATCCCTCAAGAAAGGAGCATGATTCAACACCAAAATTGGGGAATCATAAGGATTTGAGGGTACCAATTCCTGACCAGTGGAGTTGTTTTCAACTTCATATTGAAATATGGAAGTAGAAGTTTGAAATTTGGGACAATCTAACTCAGAGTGTTGGCTTGTCTTGTGAAGCTTGCACCAACCTGACAAAGCTACTTCAGCTAGATATACTCCCCTAAGAGGTTTTTCTTGATTGGAAGGTTGATCCAATGGAGTGGGGACTCCTCCATTATTAGTTCTAGTGTTCCATGACCTATTCTACCTAGGTGATGGTCTCCTTTCAAACCCTTGTCCACATTGTTGTCCTCTATCAAATTTTTGACCAGAACCTTGTCCTCTTTCAAAATTTTGATTTATGTCAGAATGCTACCCTCTGTCAAAGTTCTTCCCTCGTGCAAAATCTTTGTTCTCCCTATTGTAATTTGATTTCATGCTCCTCTTAGAAGCTTTGATTTGGTCGTTCTAGTTCCTCAAGTAGGTTTCCTCCATATTCAGTTTTTTTACTTGCTCGGTTAGCTCATCTAACCTCTCCTTATCAGGACTATTGTAAGGCATTGAATTCACATTGTTTGGAGTGTGTCTTTACATTCCTCTCAGACCAATAGAATGATTCAAAACTTCTAAGTTCTATAAATATGTAGGAAAACTAGTCTGTTGTTGTGGGTGAAGGGGTTGATTGGCATCCTGATGCGGATAACTAGGCATTGGGTGGGCCTAACTTATTGGATGAACTGGGTGTGGAGCCAAACATAGCTATGGAATGGGATTCATAATGGGAGTGTGCTTAGTCAGCACCTGGTTAAGAGCTTGGACTTTCCCAAGGTGAGAAGTTGGTCCCAAAGATGGCAGGGGTCCTTATAAGTGTTTTCTAAGATCTGTAATGGCCTTAACAACCTTTGTATATGTAGTGAGCAAGGTACATGGGGGATTAGTTCTACACTTAAGGAAGGTGGATGTAAGGCTATCAAGGGCTTCAAAATAGACCTCTAAGGAAGTGGAATAATCCACAACATAAGGTTCTTACAATATATTGTATGCACGGTGGAACCTATTGTTGAACGACCCTATAGGCTCATTAACGTCTCTCTTAACCCCGGTAAACTGCATGTAGAGCTCATTGACACTGATGGGGATTTCAAACTTCTATAGAAATGCAGCCGCAAGTTCAACCCAATTATGGATTGATGCAATAGGTAAATGGTTGTACCAATAAAATGCATCCTCTCACAGAGAATAAGGGAAAATTTTGCATGCAACATCCTCATGATTAATCCCTTTATCTCTTAGACAAGTATGAAAAATCCTAATATGCTCCTTTGTTGTCCTATTAGGATCATTTGCATGAAACTTAGAGAAAAAATGCTCAAGGTTATTGGGCATAACATTGTAGTTATTGAAGGATAGAGGTGATGGGTTATTTGCTAATAAATCCATTAGTGGAGGTGGAGGTGGTAGTGGTTGATTGATGACTGGTTGCGGTTGTTGAATGGAACCGGCCTTAGAATTGGATGAAGATGAGATGGATGAGGGTGAGGATGGTGGAAATGATGAGGTGGATGGTGAATCCTCCCTTCTTCTAGTCCTTCTTCACCTAGTTAAAGGTGGTAGTTCTTGAAACTCTTCTTCTTCTTCTTCTTGTGTAGATCTAGTTCTCCTTCTAGTGCTAATCCTGTTGATGGTGTTTTCTGCACAACAACTCAGACAAAATATATAGTATCCTGTCTCACTTGAAAGTTCAATCTCTATTGAAAAAAGAGCTAACTCCAAGGTCTCTTGGGTGTTAGGTCATGACTCACAACAAAACAACTCAATGATAAATTTGAAAATATTGGTAATCAAAAAGGGACCTTACAAAAAAAATACTTGAAACCCTAAAATTATCAGATTTTGCAATATAATGATACTCGAATTCCTGGTTTAACCACAAATCAAAGAAATAACAAAAGATAAGGGTTTCAAAAATCTTAAGATTAATACTACTCCTAGAATCAACAATACTAATGATGAAATACTTGGAATGGACCAATCCCTCAAAACTATTTTTTGCTTAACCCAGGCTATACCTACAATCTCATAGAAATAGTGAAATATTCTAAGGAATTAAAGATTTTCATATCATAGTCATTCAATTGAACTAGATAAATTCTCACAATTGAACTAAGAACATAAATATCCAGTACATGTTGACCTTGCATAGTAAAACCACAATCAAGAAGTTACCCAAAGTATGAACCAAAAATTGCTACAACACTCCAAGCACTAAATCACAAGCACTATCGAATCATTTAAATCTAAATCTAAACTGCATTCAAACATTTCCAAGAAATTTTAAAGATAGAACAAGAACCATGCAAGATTAATCAATCCAAAGAAGGCAACAATAATAACACAATATCTTCACTTGCACTGAATCACTAGTAATAGCAACAATTCTAATATTTTGTGTTACAACACTTGCTTGAAATATGACTAACTCCTAACTCTAACCTTCTTCTCTAATCTTCTAGTTTGTCTTCTATCTAATTCTAACAAACTAACCCACTATCTAACCTTTTTATAAATGAGGTGAAATGCCATACTTATAGAGACTTTGTCATGTGCTAGCTCAAGCTAGGGTTACAAAGAATGTCAGCCACCAACCGGATCGGCCCTAGAAAACCCACATTAAAATTTCCACCCCTCATTGAGTTCCCTAGGCACCTTCCTTAGATCAACCTAGGATCTCTAAAAATCTTGATTCAGATTGAACAAACTCCGTAGGTCCCTTTTTCCATTAATGTCCCACCAGTGCTAAGCAGAAGAACGGTAACATGTGCGCAATGTGAGTTTGAAAATGGGACACTGATCAACAGTCTAGCAAGGCATCTCCAATGACTCCGATCGATTCCAACCTATTCTAATTTTCCATGTCATGTCCAACTCAGGTGAATGACCAATGAGCATGCTGACAAACCTTCCCATGCACGTGCAAGTTTTACCTACCCGTAGCTGCAAAGAGTACTTGACTATATCCCATATATCTCCTAACATTTTAAAGTATGCCCATCCTCCTACTGACCTTGCTAGCAATAACATGCTCGATCCAGTCTGCATCCAAAAGGCCACAATAAGTATCCAATATAGCATGAGAATCCAAGTTAGTCAATCAAAAACAACATATTCAATCACCAAAGAGATCAAAACTATCATTAGAATCCCTTAAAATATCATTAAAGCATCCTATCTCAAAGTTTAGGATTTTCACCCCTTCTTGGAATTTAGGTTAGGAAGGAATTTCGGGAATTTCAGGCTAGGCAAATTTTAGTGATGAAAGCACAACCAACATGAAAAGATACTCAATCAGCTTCCCATACTCAAGAAACACTTGAAAATACCTTCAAATAATCCAAATCAACCACACAATGCACAATCACTAACAATTAACCCATGAATCCTTTCAGTTCATGATAAATAGCAGATCTTTGGAAAATTCCGCTAGGGATAAAAATCTTTGAAAACAACAAGACTTAACACATCTTCAGAAAATAGAGGAATGGATTTCGGGATTTTCCTAAGGCAATGGATTCTCACAAAGTCAACATAATTCCCACGTCATTAATTGAAAAATGTAACCTTCTAACTCCTCCAAGGTGATCAGAATTGCACTACCGCAAGCCACCAATCCAACCCCTAAGGTAAGGCGGTAAACCTCACCAGTGGAATCCAAGTGTGAAGCTCTCGTGGTATGGTGGTAAACCACACAACCATGACCTAGCTTGGAGACACACATGGCATCATGGTACCTCTGCACTATCATGCCAAATGAACTGGCCCCGCGCTACTGCACCTTGGTATGCAAACACTTGCAGTATGGCGGTAAACCGCACAACCACAACAAGACAACCAAAGACACAACAATGGAATTCGATGAGGTGAAGAAAATTCAGAAAATTCCAGGGAAGATGAAATTCCACAAAGCATTAAAATCTTTGAAGATAGTGCATAACCAACCCCTGTCAGGTTTTCCAGGCCACCGGGGAAATCCGCCAAGGGAGGAAAATCCTGAAACCAGGAAAAAACCTGAGATTGACCCAAAGACTCAAAATTTTCAAAGTGTTAGCTCAATAGGGGCACATTGCAAGCAAGATAAACATTAAGGAACATTCCAAGGTAAGCATAACATAGGGCCAAGGACCAAAGCACCAAAAACCAAAACCCCAAGATCTCAAAGACAAGTCCAAAAGGAAAAGCTATAGAAAAGAGCCAAAATACCAAGCAGAGAGGGTCCCGACTTTCATTTGGGTGTGCATGCAAAAACTGCACAACATTTTTCCATATAAATATGGTGTTGTTGTGTGTATATGGTTTTTACTTCTTTTAGCTTCTACATTTGCACTTAATGATTAATCATATTAGCTCAAAATAAAATTTTTGTGAATGGTAATTGAATTAATCATTGGTGATTGTTGTAAAGGAAACATTTGCTACAACTAACTCACCCCCCTCTCAATTGTCTTGCTCAAAAATTGGTATCAAAGCTAAGTTTCGTGCATAAGAGTTTAACCACTTAAGGAAGGTATGGGATGGAAAGAAAGATCACTATTGAGTGTCCTAAGTTCGATGGGACTAATTATGTTATCTGGAGAATAAATATGGAAGGATATCTAGAATACTGTGGATATGATGTTGAGAAATCTTACAATACTACATATATTTCTCCTGCTAATGGTCCAAGTTCAACTAATGAAATCAAGGAAAATGAGGTGAATAACAAGGAAAATTATATTATGATGAATAGTCTTTCACTATTCGAATTGATTAAAGTTTAAAATCTAAAGACTTATAAACAAGTCTGGGATGCATTAGAAAAAAATCATACAAGGAGTGAAAAGGTCAAAGAAGCAAAGTTACAAAACTTGGAAGCACAATTTGAGATCCTGCACATGTTTGAAGATGAGAATACTAAATCCTATGTATAGAGAGTGGATGATATGGTAGGTGAAATGTGAGGATGGTGCAACAATGGATGAACTCAATATAGTGAAGAAGATTCTTAGAACTCCTCCCAATGCATACAGTGAAAAGGTATCGGCTATTGCAGAATATGTGGATTACAAGACTTATACTAAAGATTGGTTGTTGGGTACTCTGACATCATATGAAATGAGAAAACCAAATTTAAGAAATGGATCCAAATCAAAAAATACTTTTAAAGATACAACTAGTGAAGATCTAGATGAAGAAAATCTTGGTTCAAAGTAGAAGCTAAATTTGTGAGAAGGATGAAGAAGGGATTCAATAAGTATAAATGTAAGTTACCTTTTAAATGCTTTGTTTGTGGTAGAATTGGTCATTATGCTTCAAGATTTCCAGAAAGAGATAAGAGAAACAAACAAAATAGATTAAACAAAGAAAAAAAGGTAAGAAGATCAACATAGCATAATATGTGAATGCAAATGCTAGTATTTTTTATTAACAATCTAATTATGGAGATTTTGATGACAATGAATGCTTGTTCTTGGTTATAAAAGATGAATATAATTCTGCTAATACTGAAAGACAGGTGAAATAAAATGCTCTAAAAAAGAGTGAAGATATGGTGATTTCTTCTCTTCATGCTAAACAAGGAAAGAACTACTGGGTTGTTAAAAATGGTTGTTCACATCACATGACTAGTGATAAGAGTAAGTTTGTTAAGCATGAAAATTATGATGGTGGTTTAAGTTAAAATCAATGATGATACTAGTGCTAATATTTTTGGAATAGGTTTGGTTATTTTTGATGGAAAACATAATAGTGATGATGTCTACTATGTAGAGGGTTTAAGGCATAATCTGTTAAGTGCTGGAAAAATGTGTAATAAGGGATATAATCTTGTTTTTGAGGATGAAATATGTTAAATTAGGAAAGGATTTGGAAGAATGATTACTTCTAGTAATAATTTTGAAGGAAACATTTATCAATGTAATATTTTTTATGGACATTGTTTTATGACTCGGATTAATGACAGTTGGTTGTGGAATCAGAGGATGTGTCATATGAATTTTGATGATTTGGCAAGAATCAATGTTCTGCATGCTATAAGAGATCTACCAAGGATTAGAAAGAATGTTAATTTTTATTTGCAAGAATTGTTAGTTTGGAAAGAAAACTAGGAACAACTTTAAATCAAAGGAAAAATATACTACCAAACTACTATAGTTGATTCACATCAATCTCTATGGTCCTACAAGAGTGAGAAGTCTGCAAGGTGAAAGAATGATTTAGGAAGCTACTAGGTTGATGATTACTGAAGTTGGTTTATTAAAATTTTATTGGAGAGAAGATATTCATACTACTATTTATGTGTTCAATTGAGTTCAAGCAAAGGCTAATAGTACAAAGACCCCCTATGATCTATGGTGTGGAAGAATTCCTATGGTAAAGTATTTCAAGGTATTTGGAAGAAAATGTTATATCAGAAAGGATGAAGAAAATTTAGGTAATTTTGATGCTAGATTTGATAAGGGTATCTTCCTTGGATACTCTACTAGAAGCAAAGCTTACAGATGTTTCAATAAAAGGCTAAGAAAGATTGTAGAAAGCACAAATGTCAAGGTGGATGAAGCATTGAATAATTAAATTGATGTTGATGGATATTTATCAGATGAACATGATTGCAAATAAATTTAAAAAGTTGTTGAAGAACATGAAAAGTAGAATGAAGAAAATGTTGAAGAAGAGGAAACCCTGGTGGTGTCCCCAAAGATACCTAAATATGTATAAAAGAATCATTCAAAAGATCAGATCATTGAAGACAAGAGGAAATGAGTTGTGACAAGAAGCATAGTTGTTATTTCTAATGAGATAAATCTATGTCTACTTTCTAAAGTGGAACCAAAGAAAGTGAGTGAAGCATGTAATGATGAAAATTGGATGAAAGCTATGAAAGATGAACTTATATGGATTGAGAAGAATCAAACTTGGGAATTGGTCCTTAGACTGATAGATAAAAACATAATTAGATCAAAATGGGTGTTCAAAAACAAGTTGAATGAAAATGGAAAAGTGGTCAAAAATAAAGCAAAGCTTGTGTGTAAGGACTACTCACAAGTAGAAGGTATAGATTTTCAAGAAAAAAATTCTCTAGTGGAAAGGATGGAAGCTATTAGAATTATCTTAGCATTTTTTACTCATAAAGATTTCAAATTTTATTAGATGGATGATAAGTATGCATTCTTGAATGGTGAATTGGAAGAAGTGTACATGGAACAACCAAAAGAATTTTAGTTCTCAGATTAGCTAGATATGGTCAACATATTGAAGAAGGACTTATATGGATTAAATAAATATCCCAGAGCTTGGTATGCAGGGTTGGAGAAATATTTGATTCAACAAGAATTCAATAAAGGTATGACAAACAATAATCAGTATTTTAAAATTGAAAATGACAAGATCTTGATAATAGTTGTATATGTTGATGACATTATCATTGGAGGAAATGAAACAATGTGTAAGATGCTTGCTAAAGAGATTCAAAAATAATTTGAGTTGTCTATGTTTGGTGAGATGAATTTCTTTCTCGAGATGCAAATTAATCAAATAGAAAAAGGTATTTGTATTTCATAGTCAAAATATGTAAGAGGGATGTTGAAGAAGTTTGGAATGGATGGCTCCAAACTGGTATGCACTCCTATGGTGATTGGATGAAAATTTAACAAGGATGATGATTCACCTAAGGCTAATCAGAGCAAGTACAGATCTATGATTGGAAGATTATTGTATTTAACTGCTACTAGACTGTATATCATTCATGCAGTTTTTTTTGTGTCTATATTTAAAGAAGATCCTAGAGAAACACATGTTGCTACTGTTAAGAGGATATTCATATATTTAAATGGAACTCTAGATTATGGCATGTGCTATCCTATGGATATTGACTTTACACTAAGTGCTTATACAAATGTAGATTTGGCAGGTTGTGTTGATGATAAAAAAATTACAAGTGGTGACCTACATTCTTTCTTGGTTGCAGATTAGTGTCATGGTTGAGTAAAAAGAAAGATTTAAATTCTTTATCTACTACTAAAGCTAAGTATATTTTTGCTATGTCTTATTGTACACAAGTTTTATGGATGAAAAAAACATTGAAATATATCAAAGTAATGTATGATGATCCCATTTCTATATTATATGATAATACACATGCAATTAATATTTCAAAGAATCCAATGGTGCATTCAAGGAAAAATTATATATCTACAAGGTATCACTTTTTGAGAGAGAATGTTGTGGAGAATGAAGTAAAGCTTGAGTATGTACCTACAAAGGATCAGGTTGTTGATATATTTACGAAGGCTCTTCCTAAAGATACTTTTGAGTATCTTTAGGAGAAGTTAGGGGTTATTGCCCCTCCCTTTTTGAATTAGATGCATATGGAGATGCATTAGTCCAATGGGTCTATGGATCTATCTTTATTTTGGATTGATGTTTGGTGGCTACTTCTCATGGGGAGTGGGTAGTGTTTGGTGATGTCATTGAATGGATTGTTTGGGTGTACTCCTTAGGGGGAGTATTCAGTGTACTAGTAATACTATTTTAAATTTCAAAGGGGAAGTAAATGAAAAAATCTCTTTCCTTTTCCATTGATGTCAAAGGGGGAGATGAGGAAGATGTGAAAAAGGAAGATGAGAATCATGAGAAAAATTTTATCATCTAAGGGGGAGAAAGTAAAATCATGAGAAAATGTGTTCAGAGCTTTTGTGTTGTCTTTGATAGATTTTCACATCATGTGTTGCCATCAATGACAAAGGGGGAGATTGTTGCAAGTATGGAAGTGTTGTCATTGATTTCAAATGGCTAACAAGTTATCAACTAGATTTTGTTGTCATTAATGTCATGGATGTAGGTTATTGGTTGTATATGTTGAGGATATTGAGAAAATTGTAATGAAGAAAGGTTGCAGATATTTAGTGGCTGCTCTGGGTTTTTCTCTTATGTTGGCATGGTTTGGATATGTTGATCATGGTTTTTAGAAGTTGATATATCTAGATTCTTGGATTCTGGATCATTGTACAGTGCGAGTTATGTTCACCAGTTGTGAACTATGTTTTTTAGTGTCTTTAGCTGAGGGCTGGGAGAAATGTAGTTGCTCCATATTTCTTCTTGTTTGAGTCTTATGACTTGTGGTTCTGAAGTTAAGCTAATATGATCGTGTTGAAGATAATTTTATTATTTGGAAGGATTAGACTATGCTAAGGATGTGTGTACTTAATTTTTTTATGTGTTTTACAGTGGTTTGGTTGACCTTGTGTTTAACACTACTTTCAAATTTTGTGGAAGAATGTTGAAGTGTGTGTTTTGGTCACCTTCATTCTAGTTCCACCCTAGAATGTTTTGGAATTGACCTAATTTGAATTTGTAAATACAAATGGTGTGTGTGGCTGAATTTGGATATGTTTCAAAGTCGAAGATGGTATAAATATAGGATGATATTTTGTTGAAAAGAGATACACATGCAAAGGAATAGATGTGATATTGAAGTGAGATAGATGTGAAGTATAATGTGTGGTAGAGCAGATTATTGTGAAGTCTAATTGCGAGATTTTCGGAAGTAGTGAATTGAAGACCTGTACTCTATCATTCAAGCATGTTTGCAAGTGTGTGAGTGAATTGTGGTGCAAATATTTGTTGCATTGAGATTGTATTCTCTCTGCAATGAATCTATTCTATCTTCTTTGTATCTTTGGGTGTTGGAAAGAAGTTGAGTCCACTTTTTGGCCATTTAATGGAAGTATTTTCCTTGATTTAAAAAAATTGACACATTTGACCTTAAAATTTGAAGCACTTAGATATGGAATCTTGAAAAATGTCAATAAATATAAAATGTAGTACTGAGAGTCTAGTTTCCAAATATGTAATTTATTTCAATACCTAGATGATACAAATTGATTTTCAATAGGCGTTTCTAAAAATCACTATTTAAAAGTCAATTATTTTTTACCATACCATGCACATGTATGCTATCCATATTTTGACCTAAATAATCATATTTTTGTAAATCCTTTTGGGAAAAGATTTATAACTCACTAAAGCACGCTTTCCATATTTTTTTGTAATTTTTTATTGAATATTTTTTTTTTTGTTAATTTTTTACTGGCCATATTTGGTGTTTTGAAAAATAGTTGTGTACATCATGCATAAGATGACCTAAACTATCATTTTTTGACAAACAGAGTAATTTTGCACAAAGTTGGGGATCCTTTTCCTATAGAGAGGTTGTATTTATAGATTTTTGGGCAGCACATTTATGAATGGGAAAAAAAGCAAAGGTCTCGATTTGATCTAAATAATTGAATGGTGAGGGATGAAGAAATCTGAGAAGATTATGGAGATTGTTCCTCCCCATAAAAAAATTTAGCCAGATGATAGGAAGAATCAATGGAAGAAGATGAAGAAGTTTTCCTATAAATTTTTCTCCAATTTGTCTCCAAATTCGCTCATGAAGGTTGAGATGAATTAAATTAGACATATAATATCCAATTTGGTAGGTGCAACTTTTGAGTGATAAGAGGAAGTAGCTATAGAATATCCTCTAATTGAATATTTAGATTTATTCAATTTAAAACAAAACTATAGAAGTCTATGTTTATTAAATAATTATGGAGAAAGTGTGGTAATTAAATAAATCAAAATATTAAACTTGTTTATTTAATTTAGATGGGATGATAATAAATAATTAATAGAAGAATTTAATAATGATAATTAAATAAAACAAAGTATTAATTTTTTTTATTTAATTAAGAAGAAATAATATACTAGAGATTGAAGAATTAAAAGTGAACTATATACAAAAATATTTCTATTTATTTAATAGTAGAGGAATTAAAGGTTAATTAATCAAATAAAATCGTATTTAATTAATTAGATTATCTAGACCATTTTTAGGTGTATACATTTTTCCCCTCTTTGAAGTGACGTGTTTACGCATTGCTTCAAAGAAAATTTTGTTTGTTTGTTTTTTTAAAGCAATGGCTTTGAGCCCATATATTTATATATATATATATTCAACAAAAAATTGCATAGTAATAGGATGATTTGAGAACTTGATATCTCAGATTTAACCATTCCATGCCCTATAGGATATCATGAGACCATTCCATCTCTAATTTTCAACCTATACCCATAACAAAACCAACTTAAAAACATTCACACTACTATGCAGAAACCAACTTATAAACATATGCACTACTGTGCAGATCTTGTAGTTTTAACACCTACATAGATATGATTTACATTCATCTAGAAAACTAGAAACTATGACCCTTTTGTATTACTCTTCCATGGAGGCCACCTGAATCGAGTTCTCTCCTTGTCCCTCTAAACTGTAACCA
>CM021103.1:104462856-104510461 GCA_007115665.2 Sequoiadendron giganteum
CGCTAAAAGTGAGCCTTCCCAATCTCTGACAACTATACTAGCTCCCGACACACTTGTATTTCCCTTTGAAAACCCATCAAAATTAAGCTTCATAAATCCCTTTGAAGGAGGTTGCCATGTAATTTTACTTCTGTCAATCCTAAGCTGACAGGCTAACTATTGAGACCCTTTGAAAGGAAGATATAACGCTGACCAATGTTGAAGAACCCAATTATCCCAATTTGAAAACACTGAGGAGACAAACTTATTCCTTTGAACATATGTCATTACAACCTCTGAGATTTCTTGCTCAATTGTGCTCATTACCTAATGAAGTGATTGGTTTTTCTTCCTAAATATTCTTTTATTCCTTTCCCACCACAAATTCCAAACTACAAGAAAAAAGGAGAACTTATATAAGATGGGCTAGGCAATAAATAAATCCCATAGATTAGTAGGCAATGGAAAGAAACATTTAACTTCATTTTGAAAAATTGCCAACACTCTTGAGCCCAAGAACAGTCCAGGAATAAATTATCAACACTTTCATTAGATTCTTGACAAAGAACACACTTGAATGGATCAACTAAGCCTAATTTACATAGCCTATCACTTGTTAATATTCTCTTACGAAGAGCTATCCATGTAAAGCTACCCACCTTAGGCAAAACCATGGGATTCCACAAAAAAACATATGCTCTATGTGACAGAAAATGAGCTCTTGAATATATTAGGGACTTATAACCTTGTTTAACTATGCAATTCCCATCCATGAAAGGAGCCCAAATTATTCTGTCTGAACCACCTAAAAATACCACAACCCTCTCCTTGAGCCGATTCAAAAGAAAAAATTTATGACTGGATGTTATGAGTAGGGAGGAGAAATATTTCCATTCTACTATCCTAGTAAGAGGATCAAAACTTTCTACATAATCCTTCACCTAACTCCCCCATAAAGCGGATAACACCTGCTATATTGGGGTTAAACCATTAATTGAAGATAGGGGTGGGAATCCATTCCAAGAATCCTACTAGAAATGCACACTCTGCCCATTATGAATCTCCCAAGTCAAATGAGGAAGTATTACCTCCCTACATGTTACCAAGAAGTTCCACATCATTGATCCCTCTGGAGGATTTGAAATTGTTAAAATTCTATCTGGATTACCACTATCCAAATATTTCCCTTGCATGATAGAGCACCATCTCAAACTTGGATTTTGGTACATGCACCAAACTAATTTGTCTCCGAACGCTAGATTTCTTACAAAAAAATTAAGCATACCAGCACCTCCATTGCTTTTGTTTGCACACAGATTTCCCAATGATATCAAAGGAATCTTCCTTGTTTCATCCATATTTCCCCTCCATTGGAAATTCTTTATGAGCTTCTCAATTTGCTGCATAATACCTTTTGGAGCCTTCAGAACCGCCATAAAGTAATCCGAGATGGCAACTAAGACTAATTTTACCAACAAAATTTGACTAGAAAAGTAAAACCACATTGCCTTTGAAGCTGAAATTCTAGCTCTTATTCTATTTATAATATTTTTCGAGTGAAGAACCTTCACTACCCTTGAAAAGAAAGGAATGCCTAGGTAGGCACTTGGTAGCTCTACTTCTTGAAAACCCAACAATATTACTAGCCAACTAGTAAGAGATGTGGAAGTATTAAAAAAATAGATTTTTGATTTAGAAGCATTTATCTTTTGACCCGAAGAAGAAGTGTATTTGTCAAGAACCTGTTTCACTTGCTTTACCTCCATTAGAGAATACTTAGTAAAAAACAAGGTATCATCTGCAAATAAATAATGTGTAACCTGAATTGAGGTGTTTGGAATGCTAATACCGTACCAATACCCCTGCTCATGCACTTTTATAATCGATCTACTCAAAGCCTCAGCCATGATAATGAAAAGAAAAGGGGAGAGTGGGTCTCCCTACCTCACTCCCTAAGAAGAACTGAAGAAACCTACAGGAGATCCATTTATCAACATAGAAAATTCAGCTCCAAACAAACAAGAACGAATCCACTTACACCATTTCAACGAGAAACCAAACTTATTCAGAACTTGCAGCAAGAATTCCCAATCAACCCTATCATACACCTTCATCATGTCAAGCTTGATCAAAAAAGAAGGCAAAGCATTTTCTTTAATTGAATGAAGCACTTCATGATCTATAATTTCCCCCTCTAAGGTCTCTCCACTTGGGACAAATCCACCTTGTTCCTGAGATATTATTCTTGGTATAAGACATTGCAATCTGAGATAAATGGCTTTTGTGAAAATTTTATATATAGTATTGCACAAAGATATGGGCCTAAAGTTTGCAAATGTTTTAGGATCGTTTACTTTAGGGATAAAAACAATATGAGTTGAATTAAATTTTTTGAGCATTATCCCTGACTTCCTAGACTCTTCTATAGCTAACAAAACATCAAAACCTACAAAGTCCCAACATTTCTGATAAAATAGCCAATAAAGCCATCTAGGCCAGGTGCTTTATCAGGTGGAAGGAAAAACAAAAACCTTCTTGACTTCCTCAAGTGTAAAGGGTTTCATCAATTGATCATTATCCTCTTGAAGTATAAACATAGGAATGTTCTCAAGAATCTCCTTAGCATCCTTAGATGTCGAAGCTGACTTGTGCATAGGAGCCGACAAAAAATTAGGAAAAAACCTAACTCCTTCCCCTTGAATATCCTCTTCCTTTGTCAATACTTCTCCTGATAACACATATTCAATGGAAAAAATAGAGTTCAAGGACTTCTTTACCTACGTTGAAGCATGGAAGAATTTTGTGTTCTTGTCCCCTTCTCTCAGCCACACCTCTCGTGACTTTTCCCACCAATAAATTTCTTGTCTTGCTAGCAACTCTGCCCATTCTGCTTGCAACATTTTTTGAAGCTCATAAGTATTATCATCTAACCCATACTGAATTATTTGATTATTGATTTCAATCAACTGCTTGTAGAACCGATCTTTCTTTTGGAAGATATTCTTAAACCCACTTTTATTCCATAAAATGCATTGCTTCCTGATGTGACATAGCTTTTTACTCAACTGAAACATCCTCGATCCCCTTACAAAAGGTGCACCTATCCACCATTTCCTTAATAAACCTAAGAATTACTGATGACGAAACCACATCCCTTGAAATTTAAAAGAAGATTTACCTTTGCCCATTTGTACCCCACCTTCAATGCTTAAATCTAACACAAATCGATTTGAGCCTGCTAAGGGGAGAATCTCGAAAGAGAGAGGCTGCCTACCCAACAACCAATTTAAAGTTGCTAGAAACCTATCTAATATTTTTGCAATCTATAAAAATCCTTTCCTTTTATTTGTCCATGTGAAGCTACCATTTTGTGTAATAACATCTATTAATGTGTTATCTTTAATGAAAGAAGAAAAATAATCCATCACCTTTTGGGGTGGAAGGATACCTCCTCTTTTCTCTTTCAAGTCGGTGATTGCATTAAAATCCCCAGCTAGCACCACTTTCTTGTCTGAAAATGTGTCCAAAAAATTAGTTAGCCTATCCCAAAATTGCTTTTTGTCTCATGTAGCTTTTGGAGCATAGAAATTAACTAGCCAAAAGAAATACTCAAAATGAATGACTTTGACCAATTTCCAATGCTTCTCATTCTGAATCAACTCAACAACCAATTTTTTTAGATTCCATAGAGTTAGTAGCCCACCTAAGGCCCTCTATGTTGGTGAGTGCATAGACTTCCAAGAATTCCATTTTTGAATTGACGAACCATACACTACCTCTGATGTTTTAGTTTCTTGTAACACAATTATAGCTGCTCCACAAGCATCCAATTGCTGCTTGATCTGATCCTTCTTGTTAGGGGCATTGACACCCCTGACATTCCATGAAATATTCATTGTAGCTAGGGAGAGAAGCATGCTCTCCTTAGATGTTTTTTTACAAATTTTAACAAAGTAGCATCCAGAGTGGTTTGTATACCAGGAGAAACTTCCTACTTCATTTTGGTAACATGAGACTTTCTCACTCGCTTCCCAGGTGACTTAATTAGACCAAATTTTACACTTGGGGACTACATTATAGAAAGAGACTGGGAGTAATCATACTCAAGACTAGAATTCTTAATTTTTGACTAAACTTTCAACACCTCCCCTTGACCCTTCAGACTCCCACACAGATCCAATTAAATATTTTCCTATTTACCCAAATTATCCTCCTCTCGAAGTACTTCATCTGCAATTTCTTCTATCATCTGACACCCCATAGAGGATGAAACCTTATTAATAAACTCTTCCAGGTCCTCATCCTTAAACTAATCCTTCTCCCCATTAGTAAGAGCATAATATTCCACTTGATTAGTCTCCAATGACAAATCCTTATACATCAACTGATATACTATGCCTTCCACCTGATAATATGATATTGGCTTGTAAGCAGGAGAAGATAAATCTAGGGCATGGACAAAGCTATGAACTATCTAGTTCCCTAAGATTTTCTGAAGCGAGCTACTCAAAGAAATTGTGAAACCCCCATTTAGGTGGGTTATGAATTCCATATCTTTCACCACAGGTGTTACGGAGACCCCATGCGTAACCAAATTAGTAGAAAGAGACATAATATTTCCCTCCCCATAACTAGATTGACTACAATTTTCCTTAATAGTGTTGCCTTGTTGAGATACATATGAGAGATCCTCCCTCATTTCCATAATATTTACTACCTACTCCAAAATTGATTCACTTTCCTCATTACTCGAGCTACTTTCTTGACTAACCTCCCCATTTAGCCCCCCTTCCTTTCACAAGTTAAACTTTGAATCATCCATGAAATGACAAGGAAAATTAGGGTAAACAACCTCGTGACAATCACAACATACATTCTTAGGATTTTCCACTAAGACCTTTTGATCCCACACCCTGTACTTAGACTTCAAAATTATATGCTTTGGGACTTCCTTTGCAATGTCTAGAAGAGCTCATACCCTAACTGGTTGAGAGAGATTCTTGAAAAAAGATTTATCATGTTTAAGAAAGATCCCTATCTTATTTGCCATAGCTTCAATTTGATGCAACTTTCTATATTCTAGGGCAAGATTATTTAATTGAATCCAAGAAGGGACAAATTAAATCTTAAGCAACTTAGGCTTGAAATCAGGGACCCAGAGTTGTAAATACAGGCCAGAACCCTAATAGACCCGTGATTTAACTTTATAGATAGCTTCTTTCTAAGACTTTTCTTTAAAAATGACAATGAAGATTCCCCTTTCTTTATCCAAATAAAACAATTTGGAGACCCCTTCCCATTCCTCAAAGATCAAGTCATGTAGCTTATCAATATCAAGCGAAAGATTCCAAAATTTACCTATTAAAGCATGCTTACGTAGGTTCTGAATTTGAGGCAATAACATATCCTTTGGAAAAGTGATGTCTACCAACTTATTCACCTACTCTCCTGATATTTCTTTATGCTACCATTGTAGAACTGGCTTCTTCTTGTTGATCTTTTTTAACTTCTTTTTAGCTTTTTTTTTCCGTTTGGAAACTGGCACACTTTTTTGCTTATCCAAAGAAGAAGCCCAATTTCTCCTTTGTGGAATCCCACTCTGGTCCTGTGAATGCACTTTCTCCAAGGGAGGCAACTCAGTCAACAAAAAGCATTGCAACTCTGTAGTGGAATTACCCACACAACAGAATGAAGGCCCCTCTAGCCCACTTTGTTTATGTGCCTCCCCAATAAGAAGCACTTTCTTTGCTTGACATTCATCAAGACTAATTTTCTCTGGCTTCTTTGCATTCTCCCTTCTAGAATCTCTTGGCTTATAAATTTCCAACTTAGAATGGGTACCCAAATCCACCCTAGGGTTTCTTACCGCAATACTAGTTTGACCATAGGCATCAACTTCTCTAACCCTACCCTTTTTGGGTCTAAACTCAGGCTCATTTGGATTGAAGGGACCTCTCTTATGCTTATTGGTGTCTTGAAAACTTGCTTCCCTTCCTCCTTCAAAAATCTATAATCTTTTGTTGCATCCATATACCATCTGTTGAGTAAGCGTTGATTCCCTTCTTGGTGAGCAAAAACAAAACCCCCACACTGAGCTACTGGTTCATAATACGGAATATCTCCTTCACATATATCAAGTCTTGGTTGTATCTCATGATGCAAATGCCTCTATGGAAAAAGGGAGCCCAGTTAGGCTTTGAAAACCTATGCACTACATAACCCCCACATTGAGTTGTTGGTTTAGAATACCGAATGTCTCCTTCACATATATCAAGTCTTGGTTGTCTCTCCTAATGCAAATGCCTCTGTGGGCTAAAAGGAGCCTAGTTAGTCTTTGAAAACCTATGCATGACATAACTTGGTTGGATTTTGTGAGTATAATCAAGATGCACAGGCCTATACAGGTTTGACGATTGTCTACATAGCCCAAAGGCCCACATAATTGCATGTCACCATTGAGCTAAGATGCAGAGCCATTGTCCCCTCAAGAGCAATTCCAAATAAAATTTTGTTGTTACTACTAGTATTGACAAAAAACAAATCAATATGCCCTAGACATTTATTTTTAGTTGATGATGGATATATGCCCCCTCGGGAGATAAATTGATGAATTTTTTATTTTTGAAATTTTTCAAAAAAAATCAAAATTTTCATGATTCTCTGATGATTTGATAAAGATTTGATGATGAAATAATTTATCTCCTCACAAATAGTGTGAAAAATTCCCTTTTGATGAAGTATGAGTTAAGCCTCCAATAAATAAAATAAATTAATCCAACCAAAATCCCTTTAATTAACCTTTTAAAAGTTAAAAAGGGGTGAATTTGAATTCATTTGTGCAATTTGAGTTTTGAAAAATTGAGAGAGTGATTTTGAGCATTTGGAGCAGAATGTCAATCCCCTACCACACTCACTATTTCGAGCACATGAATCAACACAACCACCTGGCCGCCTACGGACCTCCGGTACATACCCGAGAACCTCCTCATTTTTCATCCATTTTATTCAGATTTTAAAAATTTGAATTCTTTTAGCACATTTATAGCCTGCAGTAGCACATTTGATTTATGTTTTAGCAGGTCAGATAATTTAGCGCATATATAGGCTAGATTAGTGTGTCTGTTAGTTCAATGCATAGGGCATTTTTCATAGTGCATAGGTTAGGTAAAATGGTGCATCTATTTTTATAGCGCTTTGACTGTCTGAAATGGCGCATTGACCTCCTGAAATTGTGCATCCAATGTTTTAGCACATTGACCATCTATTTTAGCACATTGAGATGTTTTAATGGTGCATTGAATGTTATGACACATCAAAACACTGTTTTGGCGCATCTAAGTCAAATGATAGAGTTTGTCGATTTTGATCGTGTCAGTCGTTGATTTAATATGATTGATTATCTCAATAGAGTATATGATGTTCTACCTCATGATAGGTGAGGTTGATTTGATTAATTGATAATAATTAACCCCATGATAGGCAAGGAATAATTATAGTTTGATTGGTAAACCTCATGATAGGCGAGGTTGATTTGATGATTGCTCACGAGATTTGATCATAGTATTATCAGAACTATTTATATTTGATAGGTTTATTGTTGTTTGATGAATTGACAAAGATTACTAACTTTCAATATTTCATGATGATATGATTCATTGACAAACCTATAGATTTGAGAGCGGTTTCCTAGGACTTTCGATTTCATACCATAGCTAGTGTAGCTTCAGACAACAGTGATTTCACGTTGTGAATTTTCGTCTCTTTTATCCATGACCTAGACTAGGATTAATGGGGGTCTCTCGATAGCCCTAGCAAAGAAGTGGCATAGAAAGCATAATACCTTCCACCTTCCTATTGGCGAGATGATTGTCACTCTTGAGGATGTATGGTAGATTTTGAGGATTCCCATTGTTGGTGACATTGTATTATATGATTCTTAGGAGTAGGGCATGACTAGTGCTCTCCACAGAGTATTTTAGGATGATAGGATTTGTGGATATGAGATTACATGGCATGAGATGGTGGATGCCTATTGCACCTTTCCTTATGTTCTTACTTGTTTTATTGGAGGGTTCCTTTGTCTTGATCGCAGGTCAAACGGACTTTATGTCGGTTGAGGTCATGCATTGGAGAGTATGATTATGCACAGTACCACATATGCATGGGGCATACGTATTATTTCTCATCTTTATCACGATTTGCACTCGGTTGTCTACTTCTAAGGTCATAGTTTGTCCATAGGGGTTACATCACTATAGGTGTGGGCATGGGAACATATAGTTGTTACATGTCTTGTGATGGTGAGATAGTGGCCCACCATGAGGCCATATGTGCATATTTACACAGGTCATCTTACTAAGCCTAGATTGGGTAAGTTGGAGCATTGGAGGAGAGTGTTAGATGATGTTGAGGTCGTCACATGGTGGCCTTATCTATATAGTGAGCATTGGGATGACGATGATATTTAGTTTCCATATCTTTCTTAGTCATTGCTACTGATTGGTCAGACTCATTGGGTTTTGGAGAGATTTTTGTTCAGGAGGGTGCTCAGGCTGTATGGTATTGTATAGGGTATGCCCCAGGGTGTTGCCCATTATCATCGTCATCAAATAGATTCCACAGATTGGGGACCTTGTCTTTCATATGATGTTGTCATTCAGGAGTACCAGGGTCTACAACCTTTAGTTTGGGATATTCATCCTGATATTATCGAGGCTCCTATTACAATATATTATGTGGAGTATTTGGCTCTACATCTCTTTCCATGGATTACCATTCTTGATGAGCCAATGCAATTAACTTTGGATTAGGAGGTTTTTGTTGAGAGTAGTGGTGAGGAGGAGGGTAGTAGCGATGATGAGGGGGATGAAGATGAGGAGGGAGATGATGATGATGGTGATGATGGAGGACGTAGGTCAAGTGGGTTAGGTGCTACCTGATGGGACTTTTAATTCAAAGGGGGGATGCTAGGGTTTCAAGGTTTTATATTACTCATGATAATATAGATTGTCAACTTTTAAAACCCTTACGTTATATTTCAATGGTGACTTTCTACCAAAGGTAACCAGTCACTTAATTAAGTGATTCGGTTGAGCCTTTCCTCTATGCTCTTACTAGCCCCTTTCACCCATCCTGTCGGTCTCTTTTTGCCACCTAGGCTTAAAATTTTATACTACCAAAGGTTGTACTGGTCGGTCCCACTTGAATATTCTACATGTCCTATATGCAGTTTGGATAACCGTTCAATCACGGGTTTTAATCTAGACCATTTTTTGCAAACCTCATAGGTTTTCCTTCTGATATCACTAAATTAGTGCGAGGTCTACGAGATGTCATCATCTGGCATGTACAGAGGAGTGGGGTCTTTTCCCAAGGTGCCTATAGTGACATGTGGCCATCTTTTCACCAACGAAGGGATTTAATGATGGGGTTAATAATAATTGTCCCTCGCAGACCTCACACGATTAGAGTAAATATTCCTAAATTACTAAAAATTTTGCAAAGAGGTGACACATGGCCTTGTTCTTGAAGCGACAGGGCTAAGTGGGACCTACTGTCTAGTTGTGACCTCCTATTTTCATGGGTTATGATTGGTTGTGTTTTTTCCCAGGCACTAATGTGGATTGTCAACACTCATTGACTCAATTTGAGTCATCTGATTTGGTAGGTCTATTCCCTATCAGTGGTTCAAATTCAAAGGGGGGTGTTGTTCATCCGTGTGATGATTTTTTGTGCTTTGCAACTTATTTCATTAATTGTGTGGGTTTTTCCAGAGGATCTTACCCTATTTTTTCTTACGTGCGAATGATTCCCTCCTGTTAACTACAATGATGGGTTGTACGTCATTTCTTCATGATCCTGGAATACTCTTATGGTGGCTACATCAGCCACTAATCGCTCAGATGCTTGTATTGAATTTAAGCAATTAATATCCCTCGCACCAATTCACTCTATAAATTCTTGTTGAGTTACCCAGTGTTATCATTATATTTTTGAGTTGTTTTGTTTGTAGGTGGTGGCTTTTCTCCTGTATTCTACAAGAATTTTTTTGTCAATGAACAAATTTGTAGAGCGCAGGAGTTCCAGAGTAAAGGCCAGGAGGTCGCTGCCCGAGAAGGAGAATCCTACTCCCAGAACACCTGAAGTTGCTACTCAAAGTGCTGGCAAAAGGTCTGAGCGTTGCACATCCCCTATTCTGATTTTGTCAGATTCTGACAGCAAAGGGTCCAAAACAGACTGAGATTACTGATGTTACCTGGCAACCTTGACTGAGCTCATGGGTGTAAAAAAAGAGGTCCTTGCAGTCGAACCAATAACTGTAGTGGCACCGTGCCAGTTTGTTGGGTGTGGTGTTGATGTGGCTGGAGGGAAGAAGGTGTTTCCTCTTCTTACAAAGGTGAGAACTCGAAGCGGTCACCTGTACCAGGGCCATGGGTCAACTTAATTTTGGTTGGTGTGTGTTGCTTTCCTAGTGGTTGGTTTTTGATGATATGGACGTGCACATGCCTGGCATGCTTTCTTCTTTTTCTCTCCAACTAGTTACTGTGTAACCATTTTTTTGATTCCTCGGATCATGCACTTTTCTCTCCAATGATGAGGAATGTGAATTGATATATAAAGGAAAATATTAACAACTGCTGCCAAAATTACCAGGTATTGCATCAAATCTAAACAGTTCACTATTTCTAATTATGATGGGTGTTTGTAATAAAGGATGAAAATGGTTCCAAACTAGATGTCTAGCATCAAGAAAGGAACAATGATTAGATTTTCCATACTTCTGATGATGTAACATGTAAAAGGACTTATGAAACAATGTTTATGTTGCATCATATCTCTAAAAGAAAGGAATACTATTTTAAGTCATTAATGGAATCATGGTTGCGATAGTAAATGATATGTTTGATAAATATGTACTATTGATGAATTTGTAAATGGGTATAAGTGATTTCCCATATGTAAAGTCAGACATAAATATGCAAGGAGAACAAGTTGCATTAAGCCCTTCGAGGTGTTTTGTAACTCAAAGGTATATGCCTTTTATTTTCAGTCATGTTAGTGGTTACCCTAATCCAACTCATAAGAAGATTAGGAAGTATTTGGCTAAATATATAGGGCAAAGTGCAGAATCAGCCTCTAAGCATTTACAACATTTTGTAGATGTAATGGGGGATTATGAAATTAGTCATGAGGATGTTGTCATGAAGCTTTTTGTGAAATCCTTGAAGGGTGATGCTAGGGATTGGTTTTCCTATTTACCTGCCTATTTTGTTAAATCATGGAATCAGTTGGTGATAGTTTTTATCGAGCAATTTGGTGAACGAATTAATCCCAACATATTAAGAAAAGACTTTATGGGAATTCACATAAAAGAAGAGGAGCTAATCCCATATTTGAATCTCAGGTTTTCAAGAGCCTTAAGAGAAATCCCTAAAGAAATAAGACCGAGTTAGGCTGAATTCTTAGTTGTATATCTTGGTGGTTTTGACAAAAGGATGGGTTACCTACTAAGAGATAAAGAACATACAAACATGCATCAAGCATATCAAATGGCTATGGAAATTGAAAAAAATATGAAATACTCAATGATGAAGGGGTATCTGGCTACAAGTATTGATTACCCTAGCCTAACTATTACTAGTAAAATGTCAGAGTTGGCTACTCAGAGCACTAATTATGGTAAGGGTGTTTTTAACACTATTATATCTTCACCATTGTAGTGTGATGATAATGAGATTCAAGTTAAAAGCCATTCTAGTTTAAATGATGATGATCAAACTTCTCTTGTACCAGAATTGTATGATATGAAGAGGCAAGAGAAAGAATCACCATATGAGTTTTTCTTGAGATTTTTAGGTGCTTTAATAAAAATCCCTATAGATCATAGACCTAATGACTATGAATGCATTGATTTATTTTGTGAACTTTATGAGTTGGGGCTAAGTTCTTTACCAGAAGAATTACAACCTGCTAATTTGGCCCAAGTCATTAAGTGGATAGAGTGCAGAATCGACTAAGAATGTGTCTACACAAAATGAAGATAATATTTTCTCTCTTGAAGAAAGTTGGATAATTGTAGATGAACTTGAAGGACAAAATGATGTAGGATTTTGTGAGACTCCCATTATGTTTCCTAATCCTAATTGTAATGCTCATGTCACCGAGATTCTGTTACAGGCCAGTGATTGTGATTTCAGAGGTAATGATTGTATTACTGAGGATGGAACTAAATTTTTCTTTTTACAAGAGTTGTATGGAAATGTAGAACCTCATGTTCTTACTTGTTTCAAAGTGAAGGAACAACTTTCAAATGATAAATGTTTAGAGTATACTCCAAGTATATGGGCAATGGAGCAAGCTTATTGTATAAATATTGAGGAATTTGAGGACAATGAAGTGTGTGATCAGAAAAATAGCACTAGATATAACCAATATACTGATAAATATATTGGTATTATGGATTGTTCTGACCACTTACGTGAAGTTGAGATGGATGTGTTGTTACCTTCTGATATTGATATTGCTGGTGAAAAGTTCTCAGCTTATAATGAAGGTGACATTGATATTGTTGGTGAAAAGTTTTCAGCTTGTGCTGAAATTTTCACTTATAAATTAACACATATAGCAGGTGATGTTGAGTATAAGGAGGCCAGTGCATATTTCTCTTTCTTTTTTACTAGGTTAAAATTGATGTATTTGAATCTGTCTTTGAGGGTTTTCATTTGAGAATAAATGAAGAAATATAGGAGAAGATCTATATTGAGAGGCTTGAGATGAATGTGTTTACACATTCCCTAGAGAATGATGTAGCTAGTATTGTCAACTTTTGTAATGCCAGGATGCATTCCAAATCGATAGATTTCAAGCGTTGGAAACTAGGCCTATGTGGGAAATTCTAGGGTGGGGATTCCCTGAGATATGTATCATCTTTGTTGAGCAATGAAAGTATGGATAACATGCATGCAGTTTCATATGAGAAATTTCAGTTTGATGTACAAATTGATGATGATACTAGAATGTGTGATGTTGCAGACCTGATAAGTTATGAATGTTTCCACTTCTCAGCTCAATTAGGCCAACATTTTATGAAGTTTGACTAGGGACAAAGTAAGGTGAAATATTATCATGATCATATGACGCTTTTTAAGTTTGGGTACATGGCATTGACTGAATTGGTGCATGGGAGTATTGGTAAAAATTATGATACTTCTAGGCATATTGATTATCACATTATTTTTAAGCATCAAGAAGTAAAGACCGTAGACTTGGTTTGACCTAGGTACCTGATAATTTTGTTTTTGACAGGGGTAAATTTTGATTTCTTTTGTTTGGAGGTTTGGGGCCACCAAGTCAATATGCACAAGTCCAATTGACAAAGCATGGTGAAATATCTGTCAAGGCACTTGTGTAATTTAGTAATCTAGTCTACGAAACCAGAGATTCTGGATTCTTGCTATGCCAGCAGGGGGCATACATCCCCAGTCAAAGCCACTGATGGGAATTTTAATTCAAAGGGGGGAGGCTAGGGTTTCAAGGTTTTATACTACCCATGATAATATAAATTGTCAACTTTTGAAACCCTTACATTATATTTCAATGGTGACTTGCTGCCGAAGGTAACAGGTTACTTAAGTGATCTAGTTGAGCCTTTCCTCCATGCTCTTACCGACCCCTTTCACCTAGCCTGTCGGTCTCTTTTTGCCATCTAGGCTTAAAATTTTATACTACAGAAGGTTGTACTAGTCGGTTCCACCTGAATATTCTACATGTCCTATATGCAGTTTGGATAACCGTTAGATCATGGGTTTTAATCTAGACCATTTCTCGCAAACCTCATAGGTTTTCCTGCTGATGTCACTAAAATAGTGTGAGGTCTAGAAGATGCCTCCATCTGACATGTACAGAGGATCGGGGTCTTTTCCCAAGGCGCCTACAGTGACATGTGGCCATATTTTCACCAGCGAAGGGATTTAATGACGGGGTTAATAATAATTATCCCTTACAGCCCTCGCATGATCAGAGTAAATATTCTTAAAGTACTGTGAGGTCTACGAAGAGGTGACACATGGCCTTGTTCTTGAAGCAACAAGGCTAATTGGGACCTACTATCTGGTTGCGACCTCCTATTTTCATGGGTTATGATTGGCTATGTTTTTTTCTAGGCACTGATGTGGAATTTCAACACTCATTGACTCAATTTGAGTCATCTGATTTGCTAGGTCTATGATGAGACAAAATAAAGATTCATATTTTAGCCATGTAAAAATATATATTTTGCCTAATTATGAAGTTATCAAGACTGAGCATGATGATGAAAAAAATATATTTTTAGTTGTAGTAGTCAATGATTTCATCATATCTTGAAAATTACGATCTGGGTCCTCAAGAGGTTTGGTCTGAAATTCAATGACAATATGGTGAAAAAACCCATTAAATTTCACAAATACTCAATTCGTGGTTTGAGAGAAACATTCATCAGAGTATGTTGCTCCAGAATTTGTGGGGAGGTGCTCCGGAACTTGGAGGACTACACTTGAAGTTGCTCTGAAATTTGTGGGTTGCTCCAGAACCTTTCTAGAATTTGTAAAAGAAGCAACTATGAGCATCAAAATAGATTGTGATGACTTGGATAGAATTTGAGAGCATCTAGGAGGTAGTTCCAAGAATTAAGGCAAGTTGTTGGATTGTGCAAACAAATGGAGAATATCTAGGAGATAATTTTGGGTAGTTCAAACCATTTTGCAAGCATCTAGGAGTTGTTTTATGAACTTTAATGATACACAATGGGAAAACATGAATTTTTCAGCAATCAAATGCATTTTTGGAGCTTGTTTAAGGGCTGCAAAATAGACATATTTGTTTTGGACGACCAAAGAAGATTGACTCAACAAGATGAAGAAAGATCTATCTTTTTCTATTAACACATGTTTCTATCTTCTAGCAAGTGGTTGCACAAACATAAAGCTTATCTTTCAGATCAGTTGAAGATAAGAATTCTATAAATTCATTGTAATCAAGAAATCAAATGGGGGAAGAGTTCATAAAATAATATAGTTCAGTATTTTTGCAGAATTCTCTTTGTTTGTAGTTTCATTTTTAGTTGTCATTTCATTTCTAGCTCTTTACATTTTTAGTATTTCCTTTTACAAGTTTCTTAGGATAGATTTGATTTAAGAATTCCATTTACAAGCTCTTAGATTAGATTTGATTCAAGCATTCTCTATGTTTGTAGTTTCATTTCTTAGTAGTCATTTTATTTCTACCTCTTTACATTTTTAGTATTCCCTTTTACAAGTTTCTTAGGATAGATTTGATTCAAGCATTTCATTTACAAGCTCTTAGAATATATTTGATTTTAGCAATTTTCTTTCATACATTGCCTTTCAATTTTGTTTGTACAAAAAAATATAGCATTCAAATGATTTCTCCTCCCTATTAGATATAACCATGGACACCACCTTGGATTGAGATTTATAGTTAAATGATGAGGTTGCAGCGACACTCATCAATCTGTTCTGTATCAGTGGTTCAAATTAAAAGGGGGGTGTTGTTCATCCATGTGAAAATTTTTTGCGCTCTATAACTTATTTCTTTAATGGCATGGGTTTTTCCAGATGATCTTTCCATAATTTTTCTTACATGTGAACGATGCCCTCCTGTTAAGTGCGATGATGGGTTGTATGCCATTTCTCCATGAGCCTAGAATACTCTTATGGTGGATACGTCAGCCACTAATCATTCAGATGCTTGTATTGCATTTAAGCAATTAATATCTCTCAGTGTTATCATTGCATTTTTGAGTTGTTTTGTTTGTAGGTGGTGGATTTTCTCCTATATTCTACAAGCATTTTTTTGTCAATGGAGAAATCTGTAGGGCGCAAGAGTGCTAGAGTAAAGGCCAAGAGGTCACTACTTGAGAAGGACCAACCTGCTCCTAGAACACCCGAAGTTGTTACTCAAAGTGCTGGAAAAAGGTCTAAGCAATATGCATTGCCTGTTCTGATTTTGTCAGATTATGATGGCAACGAGTCTGAAATAGACTCGAATTACCGATGTTACATGGCGACCTCGATTGAGCTCATGGGTGTAAACGAAGAGGTCCTTGTAGTCAAACCAATAACTACAGTGGCACCATGTTAGGTTGTTGGGTGTGGTGCTGATGTGGCTGGAGGGAAGAAGGTGTCTAGGATTCTTACTAAGGCAAGAAGTCAAAGCGATCACTTGTACCGCGGCCATGGGTTGACTTAATGTTGGTTGGTGTGTGTTGCTTTCTCGGTGGTTGGTTTTTGATGATATGGATTTGCACATGCCTGGCATGATTTTTTGTTTTTCTCTCTAATTGGTTACTATGTAACCATTATTTTCATTCCTCGGATAAGGCACTTTGTTGTCCAATGATGAGGAATGTGAATTCGAATTTCATTCTAAATGAAATTCAATTTTGAAATTAACAATGTAGCCTAATGCTTTGTTGCTCTCCTATCCTATAAAGGAGATTTCACAGCTCACTGTTAAGGGTCAGATTTTGGATCTAGGAGGTTTTGAATATATTTATAGTCAGTTTATTTACTATAGTTTTCTTGGAGGTTTTAGTTAATATCTTTTCTGGTCAGGTTTTATAAAGAAAGCAAGTTGTGCTGATGTAATTACCGATATTCAAGAAATAAATGATAATCATTTTGAAACAATTGTTCTACTAATTATGTGTCATAAGTTGTGAATGAGCCTATTAATGATATTTTCATTCACTTTCAATGGTATATTTGAATGTGTTCTTCATTTCCTTGCTTTAACTCAATGAGTTAATGAGATTTCTTGAAAATGAGTTACAAATTTATGATTATACATTCAGGATTGCTAAGGAGTGTTGTTTTAAAAATTTAAATTCACATAATGTAAAGCATTATGGTGATATGTCCATAATATCTGGATTACATTTTGTATGACTCCTGCCCAATGGATGAGGCACTGGCTATTTTCTTCAAGATTACTATGGGGCTATAATTCTAAACATGGTGGTATAAGAGCTGAATAAAACAAAATATTAAACCCTATCTCTCTATGAGAGGCTAATCTTACATTGAAGTCTTCAATCTTGTTTCTCTAAGATACATGTTATCAATCTTTGGTCTACCAATATCAAGAGTAATTACTATCTCATTGTGTGTAGGGACTGCAATCTGTAAAAAGAAGTGTTCTTACCAGTCATAGAAAATTCTTATGAACACACTTAGGTTTACCCACCTTGGTTTCACAGAGCCAAAAGTGTAGGAGATGTCATTTTTTTAATAAATCTCATTAGTTGGCCACTAGTCTTTGTAGTTCTTTATTATAGAGGCTAGCTACCTCTTAGAGAATTGCAAATCCTATCTGGAAAAAACACCAACACTACCATAGATGTGTGGGATTTTATGGTTCCTCATTAGAGGTGGTCACTGATAGGTCCTACCAAGCAACATGTGCATATTGGGATACCTTCACAACATCAATAGACTCATATTATGAGTTTACAGGTGTAGGTGCAGACCTTACAGGAGCAGTTGATATACGCTCAAGGTTTATTGATGCAAACATAGACTCAAATGAGACACAATTCCAGTCTCATGCACAAAATCTTTCTTAGGTACAGGGACAGTTGGCAGCCGCTTAGGCATAGATTGCCTCATTGACAACTGAGAGAGATGCAACTAGACAGGTTGCAGAGTGGGCACAAATTACTGTTGAGAGATTACAAAGATTGATTGATGGTACATATGTGGCTAATTATATGAGAGAGGTTCTCTATACAGGTCGGGAGGTAGAGTACTATAGAGGTTGGTACCATGATTTTATTCCCTCTGACCAAAGAGTTAGTTATGCCCAATATTGATCAGGGAGGACTCATTCTAGGATTGTTAGTGTGGGTGTGGCATAGCCTCCATAGAGAGACTCGAGAGATCCAGGTACATCTAGTGGGGGAAGTACTATCGAGAGATGCCTACACCATCTAGAGCTAGCAACATCTAGCCACATGATTTCATTTTATGATGTATTTTGAGACATGATGTATACTCTATTTTTTTTATTCACAACCATTTTTTATGTTGTATCTCTTTTTATTTCAGACATCATTGTATACTTGACATTATGATTTTTGAGATATATATGATATGCAATGGATTTATCGACTTATATGTGTTCTATATGATTCTATGATGGATGCATTTATTTTCTCTATTCTATATGTCATTTGATGATCTATATGATACTATTATGGATGCATTTAATGATCATGTGATATGCTATGATTTATGATGTTCTATCTATGATGTTAAAATTGTGATTATTTGAATAGTGATGATGTATCGATTATGATGTATGTAGTTATTTACATAGATCAATAAATGTATGATGATGTGCATATCTAAATTACATGATAATGTAACCATATGTATGATTATGGATGTGATGTTTCAATGATATATGAGTAATGCAAATATATGATATAAGAAAATGGATGAATGAATGATGACTATAATGATACTTTTAATGTATTTTTTATGATAAATGGATGAATGAATGATGACTAAAATGATACTTTTAATGTATGTTTTATGATATGATAAATGGATGAATGAAAATTCATCTAATATAGAGATTTTTTTTTGATAGTTTTTCTCATGCAATTTTATGATGTGATGTGAAATGACATGATTAATACAAATTATTTGATGAAATGTATGAATGATAAAATGATATAATAATGTTTTCTAATGTTTTCAATGGAAATGATTATGCAAATATATGATAATGATGATTTTTTTGTTAATGTCAAGTATACTCAATCCATTAATAAGGAAATTTAACATCATTTATGAATTGGTTACCCGTCTTTGGAACAAAATACTCTGTAGATGCAAAATCAACATAAATGAAATCTAATGTAATCATGCAAAAGTAAATATGAAAAAATTGTCACCTTAACAATCCTTTTATAGTATTTTTTTATCATCATTGAGCTTTTAAAATGTTGAAACTGAGTACAAGCATCGATAGTATTTGTTAGACCATGATGACCTAAGTACTACTTTCATGACTTTTGATATTGCAAGTGAACACAAACATCTAGGTATATTTAAACCAAGATGACATGAGCATTTCTTGCATAAACAAATAAGAATTAATCATTATAATGTGTGAATTCAAAATGTCATTAGTGATACTTTATAGAGCACATCTTGCGACAATTCACACAATAAATAATTAATTCACAAACAACAGACAAAGAAAATATCATTCTTCTTCCTAGCTTCTCTAGTTCAATACATCATCAAGTTGATCCAAAGAAATGATAACAATAATCAAAGTACAACATTTTGAACATTCAAGAATATAGTGATAAAATCATAATTCAAAAAAATATCATCCCCCTAAAGTTGTCTTGATTTGATTTTGATTTGATTTGTTTGATATAGATGGTTGATTTTATTGAAATGTTATGATGTTTAATGTATGTTCAACGTTGGGTTCCACTTTGATCATTGTGTTTTTTGTGTTTTCATATTGTTGTTTTCCTATTTGTGTAAGCTCAAAGTTTAATGCCCCCAACGATTTCACCATTTTTCCCCCAAGCTAGGGTGAGGCTTGACCATGTTGCAATCATATGATATTGAATGGAAATGATGGTGAAAGTGAATGACCATGACATGCCTCTAATAGATGCAACTGTTGGTTTAAATCACAAGTAGTTCATGTTTCTAGGTTTTCACTACATGTTTTTATTGCACTTTTTCTGACTTTATGATTTATTTATTTGTGTTTTTCTATTTATTTGTATTTTTCTCCTTTTTTGATTTTGATTTTATATTTTTCTTTTTTTCTGATTTTTATTTTGTAATTTTTTATCACCAAGATGCCTATTTGCTAGGTTTTCATCAAGGCAACCATTTTTTCGAGACTTGAACTGTGCACTAGGTGATTCAGGTGTAGAAATTTCTAAGATGGATATTGTTGATAGGTTCATTGAACAGATCCCATTTAGGTGTGGACAATTGATAGGCTCTAGATCCATAGACTAATATGACAATAAAAGGACCTAAATAGTTAGGTTCAAATTTTCCTGTGTTTTCTCTATCCTATTGATTTCTAGGGTTTTCCTTTAGGACCAAGTCACCAACCTGAAAGACTCTAGGCTTTACCCTATGATTGTAGCTTTTGGAAATTCTTTGTTGGTATGCCTTCAAATGTTTTATAGCTTGTTGATGATGTTCATCCAACAATTCAAGTTCTTATAGTCTAGACACTCTATAATCCTCATTTGTAATTATACCCTTTAGTGATACACAAGGTGATGGTATTTCCACCTCAATAAGTAGGATAGCCTTTGATCCATATACCAAGGCATATGGTGTAGCTCCTATAGGTGTTCTGATGCTAGTTCGGTATGCCCACATAGCAATGTTTAGCTGACTTTGGCAATCACATCCAAAATCATTGACCATTTTCTTTATAATTTTTAGAATTGTTTTGTTGGAGGCCTCTGGTTCATCATTTCCTTAAGGATAGTACGATGTTGAAAAATGATGTTGGATATGAAACCTTTCACACAGTTCTTGGACGTCCTGATTTTTAAAAGGTCTACCATTTTCTTTGACAATGAACTGGGGTATGCCATACTGATAGATGAGGTAGTTCAGTATGAAAGAAGAAATTTGTTTCCCAGTGATTGTTGTTAAACGAATTGCTTCTATCCACTTTTTAAAGTATTTTGTGGCTGTGATTATGAGCTTGTGTCCATTGGATGAAGACAAATTAATATTTCCTACTAGGTCCAATCCCCACTGAAAAAAGGCCATGTTGAAGTATATGGTTTCAATTCTTGTGCTGTTGTGTGGATTAGGATACCATAGATCTAACACTTCTGTCACTTCTTAACAAACTAAAAGGACTCCTTCTCCATATTTGGCCAGTAATACCCCAAATGGAGGAGTTTCTTTGCTAGAGTTAGTCCGCTTGAATGAGCTCCACAAATACATTCATGAACCTCATGTAAGGCTATCTCAGATTCATTATGTTCTAGACATCGAAGAAGAGTACCATCTAGACCTCAACGGTAACTTATGTCGACAATTAATGTATGTCATGTGGTTTGGCGGATGAAGTAGCATTTCTAGTTTCTAGAAAGATCAAGAGGAAGGATATTGTCTTCTAGGTAAGCATAGGTCTTTCCATAAATTGAGGATTCAATGTCAACTAATTGGCATATGGTTTGAGATTCAGGATTTTCATAGGTAGGATTAGACACTTGCTCTACCATAAACTCATAATGACCACATTTTTCTGGTATTTGCAATAGAGAAGCAATTGTCGCCATAGCATTTGCATCTTTGTTTTATTCCCTTAGAATATGTTAAAACTTGATATCAACAAAGTAAATTTTGAGATCATCAGTCAACTTCTTATATGGCATCAAATTCTCATCTTTTGTATGATATTCATCATTTACCTGATAAATGACTAGTTGTGAATCTCCATATACTTGTAGCTCTATGATCTCTCATTCAATTACCACTTTGATGCCAATGATTAGTGCCTCATATTATACTATGTTATTTGTATAAGGAAAAATGATTCTATAGGACTTTGGTATGGTATGTCCTTGAGGTGTAACAAATATAATTCTTGATCCTGACCCATGCTGTGTGTATGACCCATCAAAATAAAGACTCCATTGTTGTGTTGTTACAGTAAGAATGTATGCATCAGGAAACTCAATGTTCATTGGATGATCATCGGATAATGGAGCTTCAACTAGCTGATCAGAAATCACTTGACCTTTGATGGATCTCCTATCCACATACTAGATATCAAATTCACTCAAAATCATGACCTACTTGGCTAGTCTTCCTATTAAAGCAACCTTGCTGAGTAGATATTTTAACAAATCAATATTTGTTATGAGCCTAACTATGTGAGTCAACATTTAATGCCACAACTGTTGGGTAGAAAAGACCACTGCCAAACAAGATTTCTCGATGAAAGTGTAATTTATTTCATAACCATTCAAGGTCACGTTGATATAGTAAATTTGTTTTTCTTTCCCTTTGGATCTTCTTGTTCTAATAAAGCCCCCAAAGAAATCTTTGTTGCTGCAATGTATAGTAATAAAGGTCTATCTTATGTAGGTGGCATGAGTATGGGTGGTGACATCAGATAATGTTTTATTTGATTGAAATTTTTTTCAGACCCTTGATCCCATTTGAACAAGACATTTTTATGTAGCAAGTGATTAAATGGATGACTTTTGTCTACTAATCGGGAGATAAACCTCTTGTTGGATTGGAGCCTGCCTTGTAGAGACCTTAGTTGATTGATATTATTTGGTGGTGGAATTTCCATTATAGCCTTGACCTTGGTGGGATCCACTTTGATGCCCTTCTCTGAAACTATGTACCCTAGGAGTTTTTTTGATGTAACACCAAAGACACATTTCTTAGGATTTAATCGGACATTGAACTTTTCTAATTTGGTAAAGATCTTGTCTAGAATCTCTAGATGCCCTTCTCATGTAAATGAATTTGCTAAGATATCATCCATGTTATCTTCCACAAAGGTATGCATCATGTCATGGAAGATGGTGGTCATTGCTTGATGATATGTGGCCCCTGCATTTTTTAACCCAAAGGGCATGACGTTCCAAAAAAAATTTCCCCATGGACATGTGAATGTTGTTTTCTAACAATCTTTTAGTACTATATTGGTTTGATTGTAGCCTGAGAAACCATCCATTAGTGACAACATGCCATGTCTTGTTGTTAAGTCTACAATAATGTCAATTTTTGGTAAAGGAAAATCATCCTTTGGGCATGCCTTGTTGAGATCCTTAAAGTCAGTACATATTCTGATATTGTTGTCTAGTTTAGAAATAGGTACAATATTAGAAATCCACTCCACACAATCAATAGATCTGATGAATCCTACATCTAACAACTTTTTCAACTCCGCCTTTACCAACAAGGCAATGTCTGGATGCATTTTCCTTAGTTTTTGCTTCACAGGTTTTATTCTAGATGGTAGAGATAAATGATGCATTAGGAGATCTAGATCTAAGCCTGGCATATCAGAATAAGACCAAGCAAATTTTTTGTGTCTTTCCTCAAAGAATATGGTGAATTCAGGATTTTCTTGTTTTGTCATAGATGCTACCAGATGTACAGTCTTTTCTTTTTTTGTTGTATCGATATTAATAGATTATGTAAGCTCCACTAGTACTGATGATATTTCATGATGGTGCTGTAGAGGGGTGTCAAATCTCCCATATTTCAGTTCCTCAAAGAGGTTTTCACTATTAGATGCACTCTTTATTTTTATTTTTTCGAGACCTAATACTACCATTAAATGGTTTTCACCATTAGATCCATTATTCCTATTTTCAATTTTGCAATTGGAAGATTTGACACCCTCCTAACTGAACATGTCATTATGAGATTTATGATTAGAGCTTGTGTCAAGTTTATCACAATAAAGGAAATTAACGATAGAACCATCATTCGCAAAGATGGGTACATTGATAGATTCACTTGGTTCCTAGTCGATAAGTTCAGGATGTATTAAGGGTAAAAAGTCATCAGATTGACTAAGGTCAGCAATAGTGAGGGTGCAAATAGCTATGTTTTCAGGGTTTTCAATAGTAATGTTGAGTTCTATGATATTACTTTCTTTCAATCTATCTATCTCACTCGATGTTTGTCCATCCTCACTTGAGTCATTGATATTTTGTGATTCAAATACAAGTGGTCTAGTCCCTGAGCTTTATCCCTCCTTGTGTATGGGTTCATATTATTTTATGACATCAATTTGGATGTTTGTGTATGATACTTCAGATAAAATATCCCACTCATACTCAATGGAATATGTTTCAGAACTATCCCTCATTTGAAGGATTCTTTCAACAACTTTATGAGTCGTTTCTTGTTTTGTCCTTTGACTGAAGTGTGAGGGGTTGAATGGGTTCTATGATGCCTTCCTTTATTTTTCCTATAGGTCCTTGTCCTTCATACCCCATTTTCTCTAAGATAGTTTTTCCTTTTCCATATCGATATGTCTTTATGTTGATATTTGTTGATGTTGATTCTTCTTCATCTTTGTAGAGCCAATTGAGGATGGCCTTGTCTTCTGATTCATCTTCTAGAGTACCTTATTTTACAAATATTTCATCCAGAACTATGGTAGGTTGTGATTATTGTTGTGTTATTATAAATCATTGTCCATATGACCCTGGAGATGGCAGCAACTTTGAAAGACATAAAGATTTCCCAATGGAATATTCTCCCATGCCTTTGTCGATTAATTGGATATTTTCTTTAAATTGTTGTGATAGAGAATTCAGGTGACCCTCATTGTCTAATAAAGTGGAATCAACAATACTTCTATCTTTTGATTGGCCCTTTTTCTCAACCCATTTAGATACAACTTTTAGTTTCTTTTCACCGTTGGATGAACTAGAAGTGATTGCTTCTCTATTATGAGGCACAAAATTTTCTTGAGTTGTTTTAAGCGTGTTGCAATATTGGGGATTGTTGTAGTCAACTGATATAGTTACTTCTTGTCTATTGACTAAAAATTTTAAACACTGATGATAAGTTGATAGCACTGCTTGCATTTATTGAATCCATGGACTTCCCAAGAGTATATTATATGTTAGCTCTTTTTCTAGCACTTGGAAAACTATATTCTTCACAATTGGTCCTACTTGAATAGGCAACACGATCAATCCCTTGGAGGATCTCTCTTCTTCTTCATAGGATTTTATTGTTATTTTCCTTCTGTCATCGATAGCATTATCAAAATATCCGAGTGCATGGAACAATTTTAAAGTGCAAATGTTTAAACTAGCTCCGCCATCTATTAGGACATGTTTAACATGGTGTTTATGGATTAAGACTTCTATATGAAGTTTTTCATTATGTGGATGATTAAGTGATACATCATCTTGTTCAAAAAATGATAAACAATGAGGCATGGTTAAATGTCCCACCATAGCTTGAAATTGATAGAAATCTATAGTATTGGGTACTATGGTGGCCACAAGAGCTTGTTCCAAAACCTCCCTATGGGATGGTGAGATTTTAAGGAGTTCTAATATTGATAGTTGTGCTGGTATTTTATGTAGTTGATCGACTATGTTGTATTGATTTGAAGGGGGAGTAGTGGTTTTAGATGAAACTACTTTCAATATAACCTTGGATGCCCCCTTGTTGTCATGTTGAGTGGTTGGTATTCTTGTTTTTCCTTGATTTTCATGAAATTGATCTAATTGTTGGATGTGTCTATGTTTGGGATCAGATCTACTGGTATGATGTCCTTGGTTCCAATGTTATCAATTTAATTATCAGTGGAAAAATCACTCTCAACTGTAGAAATAAAAAATATTGTGCCATCATAAACATAGTTGTTGTGCCTTTTGCACACACGTCCCGTTCGGAATGGGGACCCTCTCTTCCTTCCTTTCGATCGTCAGATCCCTTTTGTTCTACTTCGTTTTGTGTACCCATTTTTGTGCCCAAAGGGTTAGTGCTTCTCCCAATGCCATATTTTAAGTTTGACCAAAGTCCCCTCCCCCACCCTTTTAAAAAAAATTGGTAAGTCTCGGGTTAACTGGGGTTTTCCTTGTCAAAATGTCGTTCTGGCATCTATGGCAATTTCTGGGTTTCCCCTTTCAAGTTTCCCATCGAGCTTTGTTGTTTCGACAGCTATGGCGAGATGGCTTCTTGGCCACCAGACTCTAGACCTCCCACCACCGATTGCATTTTTCCTACCAACTCCACCTACCGCTGTACGAAGGAATTCAATGCTATATTAATGGCGGCTATGGCTATAAAAGTGAATTTTCTAGTTGTCATTATCAAGTGCTCGAGTGATAGAGAAAGTTGGGGAACTCCCGACATCCGGGTATTTTCCACCCTATAGTCTGAGTGCATTTCCAACATCCTCCATGCATTTGACAATTTTCTCTTTGGGATTTTGCGGTAGGTTTGTCGTTCGCGTGCCCTCCCCCTTTGTTTTGTGAAATTTCGTGTTTTGATGAAGGTAAAATGTAAAATTGAACTAAAATTAAGTAAATCCATACCCTCCGCTCAAAACCCACCTTTTAGAAAATTAAAATCAATCGCTAAGTAGCTGGAAATTCAATCCGGAACTTCACCACGCCACGGCAGTTCTTCAGAATAGCACTGGCGTCTCCCGGGCCTGGGTCTTCTCGTGGCCATCTACAACTCATTTTCTTCAAATTTCTTCAGGTGGCGTAACCCTCATCGACTCTGACCTCCAGAATTCCCATCCCAAGATTCCATTGTGTCATCATCATTCCAAACGGCCTCTCCTGAGTGTCTTCCCGGCTTCTAGACACCGAAACCTCAAAGTCCATCTGAAACTTGAATTATCGTAAACTTACCAAAATTCAATCTAGCCTCGGGATTCGTTCCTCAGAATTCTGTTCCTGAAATTATGTTTCGACTTTGTCATTTCGATGACCGTCCTTGAGCGGCTTTCTGAATCTCAGTTCCTGATCACAAAAGTCTCCCAGCTTCCAAGTGGAACCTTCGACGCATAACCCTCATCAGATTCTGTCCTCCGGAATTCCCATCCTAAGATTCCGTTGTATCATGGCCATTCCCAATGGCCTCGCCCGAGCGTCTTCCCGGCTCTCGGACTCCGGTCCGCTGCCTGTCGAAACCAAATTTAGGCAAAACCTCCTCCAAGCTCCCTCCAGATTCTATCCTTCAGAATTCCCCTCTCGGGATTCCGCTCCACTGGTGCCATTCTAACGGCAAATTCAGGACAGCTTCCCGACCCTTAGGTCTTGGTACTTTGTTGGTCGTTTGACTATCCTGAACCCTCTGCCTGCTTCCGGGAACTATCTTCTAGAATTCCTCATTCATATTTCCACTTCCATTCCTCCATTCCCAACGACTGACCCATAACTGCTTCCCGGTGACGGCAATCCGAGACCCAGATTCTGACGCCCAGAATTCTATGTCCTCTGCGTCGTTTCAGACGGTTTTCCTGTAGATGTTACCTGAACTCCCAAATGAAGGATCAAATGACCTCCAAATCTAAAGTGGATTTTGACCCAGTTGCTAAAATTAGGTTTTTTTTCACATCCACCCTTAAATTCTCAAATCCAACCTTGGGAAGTGCCCTTGGGAATTCCATCCTCATTTTGCCCTTTCCAGCAACATTCTGCCAAGGGAATTCTGGCATTGGAAGTCTGGATTGTTTGCACTACTTTCTAATGATGAAGTATCAAGTTTACATGCTTAGTGAATATGAATTGTGATTACAGAACTAATCTTGGCATGCAGGGACTTGTCGATGGCCATTTTATCGAGTTTATTGTTACTAATTCATGTCTTTTTGTGCGGGATTTATGGAATCCAGTGCAGAGACCTCCGATGCCTCCAAGAAAGGGAAAGGAATGACCAAGCCACCAATAAACAAGGAAGACAAAGACTTGATGAAGTACAAGTTCCAAGGGGTCCCTATGCAATCCAGGGTTACCACCCTTTGGAGGGACATCACAGATACCAACATCAAATAGGTTGATGTTGATGAATTCACACAGAGGGTCAGAATGAACCCCAAAACAAAGAACGCAAGGCCAATAAAGAGTAGTGGAATTGCTAAGGCTGTAGGTTTCCCATTGGCCTTAGTGGCCCCAAAGCTAGTGATGGCATGTGTAGAAGCCTATCAAAAAGAGACTCAGACTATAGTAGACTGGGACAGAAATATCCTTGCCAACATGTCTCTGTTGGGTATAACAACAACCTTCCACATTCCTGCCTTCAAGAGCATGGAGGTCCCCACCATGGAGGAATGCAAAAAAATCTAGGAACAAGACCCATTGGGATGCAAAAAGCTTATCAACCAGTACTGGTTGAAGGACGAGCAGGGTAGTGTTGGTAAGCTTCCTCAAGAGCTCTTCCGCAGTGATTTCTTCGAGGATTACCATGACCTCGTAACTCTACTTAGCCGAGTAATGGGCCTTCCTAGGGCAGCCTTCTTCCAAGAATGGATGTTCTATTTTGTAGAGCAGATTCTCTATGGCAAGGGCACCGCCTTCTATTGGGGCGAAATAATTAGCGACTGCTTCCACAAGCAGTTTACCACTGTGAAGAAGACCTCTAAATTCTTCATGACCTCCTACTTGGTATATTCCCTCACTGATCGGTGACACTATCAAGGATTGATGATGATGCCTAGCAATCCATCGGGGCTAGAGCTCAAACCTTATGACAAGTACCCTCAGCTATAGTTCCAAAATTTTAAGAAGGATTACTGTAGAGTGAATGATGCATTCATCGCTCACATCATCCAGTCCTTAGGAGGGTATTTTCATAGGAGGATATCCCATAGTGCTAGTGCCCTCCTTAGGCAATATGCCTTCTGGTACATTCAGTTCCCCAAGTTCACCTACATGCAAGCTCAAGGATTCACCAAAAGACCAAACAAGCTGCCCCAGTACCCAAATTACTGGATCATTCTCTTGGAGCTAACCTGGCACCTACAACACATTCATAGCATCCTGATCGAAAAGCATTTGGTAGGCCCCACTTATCCCATTAACCTTGGTCAAGGGATGTATAAGATCCACACCTCCCAGTGTGTAGGATATTCGGAAAAGGAGCTGGCCAAATATAATTTCGAGCAATATACAGTGTGGCCACAAATGAATCCTTATGGTCATGTCAGAAAGGCACTGGGACGTGAATACACCCACCTCCACAACATCAAGGATTTTTGGGCCAATTGCAAAGATGATCTTGAGATGCGGTTGTGACATTACATGCGCATGAGCACCATCTATGTACGAAGGGTAAACTTGTGTCCGGTACCTGACCAGCTTGAGGAGGATGAGGACACAGTGATCGATCTAGGCTACGATGCAGTTTCCAACTTGCCATTGCTTGCAATTGATTGGAATGAATGAGGACACAGTGATCGATCTAGGCTACGATGTAGTTTCCAACTTGCCATTGCTTGCAATTGACTGGAATGAACCAGAGCTTAATGACATCGGTGTACTCACTAGGCCCATTGAAATCTGAACAAGGGCATGGATCAACAAGGTGGTGGCCCAATTGAAACAACAGGGGATCATCTTAACATTCAATGAACTTACAAGTGAACATGTAAGTGAACCAAGTGGCTCCGAAGGTGGAGTAGCTGCCGCTGCAACTGGAGAGACATCCAAGACCCCACCATCGGTGAAGACCAAGAAAAGAAAGGAGGCTAGTGAACAACTACCCAAATTGAAGGTCTATGCCCGCAAGTCAACTGAGCTAGAACCTTCCTAGAAGAAGAGGAAAACAACTAGGAGCACGGGGACAGCTGCAATACCCAAGGTTCCGCCCCAAACAGTAGGAGAAGAAGGATCCAACCTGCCTAGGTCTCCACCTGCTATGGTCACTGCCACTCCTAGGTAAAAGCACAAAGCTATGTCACACTTTCAGTCAACATATCAGCACAACTGAATTTAAGTATTTCTAACTAAAAATCAATTTTGGTCAAACATATGACCTAGTAAGATTCATTCTAGCTAAGTTAGATACTTCCACAATTTATTCAACTAAAATTGTTGGCTAAAAATATATGGAGCACCACTTTGAGTCCAATTTACCAAAAAAAAAATTATTTGAAAAACTTGAAGTTTTAATAACTCCTTCTCATGTAAATAACATTTTTTTTAAAATGTAAAAATACCCTTTTGTAGATCCATAAGTGTAGTTTTCAAAAATATATTTATTTTAACAATTTAATTATTATTAATATTTAAATTTTTATTTATACTAAAAGTAGGTTATCAGCAAAAAATATTAGGTTGATTACCATGCCAAGGAAAAATACTAAAACTTATTAAAAAAATTGAAAAAAATATGATGCACTAGATAAAAGAATCTATTTCAAGAAGGTATAATTTTTTTTCCATTTTAGATAAATATTTAATATGAATGTTGACGTCTGATGGAAACAGTTTTTTTTTATTCACACACATTTTAATACTTATATACAAATATATATTTATCAAAATTGGAAAAAAATATATCCATGCACTAAAGTTTCAAGTTATAAATACACACAAAAAATTTGAAAGAAAAAAAAAAATTTACTATACAAAGTTTGATGTCCCATGCAACTTCATTTTTCAGCATTTTATTAGCAACTAAATTATAGTGTTAATTTATGAAAAACTATTTTAAAATAATTTTTTAATTTCTTATATAAAATATAAACATAATATATACTAAAAAATACATATTTTACTAGTTTACATCATTTAAAAATTCAAAACATATATGCTACTTTTTAGTGATTCAAGTTTAAAAGTTGGATCAACATTGGCTGTTTCCTTTATAAAGTGTGACACAACTTTGTGCTTTTACCCTCCTACCACTGCTCCCCCTACCCCTCATGCTTCACTTGTAGTTTCTGCTTCCTCCTTGCCTGCAGTGGACATCTCCGTCCACCTTGCTCCCACTCATCCAATATTGTGGATTGTTCCCATGGATTCATCATCTACCACGACCTCGCTCATCTCCTCTTCTTCCATGTCTCCTTCCCTCTCCTTTGCTCCCACTGCTACGATACCTATCCTTGGTCTCCCAGAGTCATTCATAAAATGCATGCAAAATGTGCTCGCCGAGCTCTCAGGAATGCTCACTAATCTGGTAGTTCAGGTTGCAATAGCCCAGACTATGGCCTCTGCTCCAGTTCCCCTTCCCTCTACTGAATCACCAAAGATGAAAGAAATGATGCAAATATCAGATGAGCTTGAGTGACAGCAGCTAGAGACTGAGAAGGCACCGGAGGATGAGGAGTTTGAATATTTTGAACATCCATTGTTCGAACGTCAGGAGATTGATCAGGTGGCCTATGAGTCATCCAACAAGGGCAGTGAGGACCTTGATGCTGAACTGATCCAAGAATCAGATGATCCTGAGCTCAATGCAGAATGGGGGAAGCAACTCAAAGAAATTGAAGATAAGGAAGCTGAAGATCGGCTCGTAAGAGAAGAAGAGATTATTGCTCAAAAGACAAAGGGCAGCAAGTCTCCTATTGAGAAGCTAGACTAGACTCTAGAGCATGACAAGGAAGCATCCCTCCATGAGGATGAGCAAGGTGAGAACCCTGAAGAGCATAAATACAATTAGAACGAAGAAGAGGGGGATGCTGAGAAAGAAGATCTTCCCAAAGATTAGTTACATATGGAATTCCCTAGTGGACATGAAACCCTCCAACAAGACTCCGAAGAGGAGAAATAAGATGCAGGGACTAAAGAGAAGGCTCTTGTCATCAGAGCCATCAAGCTTGAGAAGGAGGATAGTGGGAATCAAAGTGAACCACATGGCAAGGAGCCCCAAGTACCCAAGTGGCTGCAGAGACAGCTAAAGCAAAAGACTCCCACCTTGAAGGATCCCAAGGCAAGGCTAGAAGCCATTATGGCCAGAGCACGCATAAGCTCCTAGAAAGAGAGGAGGCTGAAGGTCAGATCAAAAGTAACCATGGATGCCTCAGGATCGAGGGTGGTGCAAATAGAAACACCGATGATTGGAGAGCAAGGTATAAATTACAACGTCTCCACCATCGACCTACGAGTGGCCACGAGGGAACAAAAGGTTGAGCACCTCCAAGAGTCGGTCACCATAGTGGTGCACCTTATCCAGCAGGATAAGGTCTCTAAGGAAGAACTAAAGGAGAAGGTGGCTGATCTAACAACTTATATTCAACAATGGACGTCTCCAGATGAGCAACCCACGACGTCATCGGCCCTGCCTCAGTTGTTGTCCCAGGAACAAATTAACAAGCTAGAGAAGAGACAAAACTTGGACAAGACTACATAAATCTGGTTCCAGTAGGTCTTGGATATGGGAAGTATGGGCATTGACTTGGCTATCCGGATAGCAAATAGGTTCCTGGAAGTTCAAAAAAATCTTAAGGACACAAGGCGGATCTATGAAGGGTTCCCAAGGAAGTACGAGGTAACCTACCCAAAGATTGAGGCCATGCTCGCATTTCCAAGCGATTTCCTGGAAAAGGACCTTGCCTTCAAGGATGATGATCATTGGCTAGTGGACACATGGAAGTGAGATTTTGATCATAGGAAGAGGAGGCTTGAGCAGGTTTTGGAGCAGATGGCATTAGATATTGAATGGGAAAGGGATTCTAGAGAGGAGTGCGCTCGATACCTCAAGCTAATGACGAGGTACGAGCTGCCTGCAGTCGAGATCAATCCTGAGAATATAAAGCCCTACTTCTTGAGGATTATAGAAGATGGGATGTCCACTGAGGTCACCACTAAATTCATGTACTTTGCTACCATAGCCTTTGTGCAATCGAAACTCTTTAAAGACAATGCTGCAAAGTATGATGATGACTGGAAGAAGCTCGACAGCAATTCCCAGGAGTGGAGTTACTAGATTTTGTGATCCGACATCATGGAGTTGGATAAGATCCAATCCACGATCCTAAGTTTCATGGAGTATGCCGCGTTGAAGAAGCAAGGGGGCAATCCCATCATCGATGAAGAATAGCTATAGCAAAGGGCAAATGGCTAAAAAAAAAATTTGCTACAGTGTTGTCACTAGATGACGAAATAGGGAAGAAACAAGGAATTATTTATAAATGTAATATATTTGGGGGTAGGTGAAAACCTGATGTAAAGTGAATCCTAGCCATACAATAGAATCAAATCTTGGCCACTCTTTTGTTTTTTGAAACTATAAATAGGGCTCTCCACCTCTCATTTAAAGAGATTTGAGTTGTTGTAAAGACATGCTGCTAAGAATATAATAGAAAATATAGTCATTTTCTAGTGTAATTATGGTTTTCTCCACATGTTTCATGGTTCTTCTCCATTTAGTTAGAAATTTTCTTTAAGTTACTTTACTGCTTTAGTATCTTTAGATTGACTTTAGTAGGATTAGTATGTTGTCTCTGGTCTTGAAGATTACTGCTATGTGTATGCTTTCCTTGTCCATACTTTTGGTCATTTGCTGATGGTATATGACTGTGCAAAGTTAGCCTGGACTTTAATTTCATTTCTGCTCATTAAACTTTATCTTTATTCATGTTCCCATATTGAATGAATGATGAATATCTGTAGTCCCTAGAAGATAGCACAAATTTCATGATATTGTGAAAATTCAAATTAAGTGAAATCTTGTTTAAGGAAACTTTCCACAGCAGGAAACTCCATGATCACTGATCATCGATAGTTGTAGGCCTAGGAAACATCTTTCTTCCTCGCCCCTCTTTTTTCCCTTTTTTTAGAAATAACTTGTGCAAAGGTTCGTTGTACATTGTAAAGCCAAACCCGACAAGACAATGGAGTCCAAGATTGCCATCTGAACTTGCAGCAAGGTACAGTAATTCCATACCTGCAAAACTCCATTCATCAATCCAATTCTTCTACAAATTTGACCACGTAAGACCGCCTTGTGATTCTAGAAAAATCACATCAAACAACTGATATGTTCCAAGCTCTATCATGACCTAACATCCGAGAGACCTTGGGATAGTGTTCTGTAATTTGATTGTGGAATATTGTCTTTCAAGAGAGGTGATGCACCTATGCATTACCTGTGTTGAGAAGTGCATAAAAACACAATCAACAATAGTTTACATTTTTACCTTTACCGTTTGGTGAAGAAGATTATCTCTTTTCATAATTTGGTAAAGGATTCTTAAATGCAGTATGATCATTGTTGGTTTGATGTCCTATGAATACCTTTTTACTATCAATCAAATCATGGACTAGATGTTTCAATTGTATATAGTCATTTGTTTTTATGAAAGTCACAATAGTATGTGTCATTCCACCAAGATGGTTTTACTTTTGGTTCCCAATTTTTTGCTTCAGGTAAGATGATAAGTCCATTTGCAATAAGTTCTCTCATTGTTGATTCTAGTGTTTGTCCCAATGGTGTGAATCTTCATTGGTTTGATGATATTTGATATGATTACAATTTAGATTCTCCATTGTTCGGAATATTATTTTGATTGACACTTTGATTGATGTTTTGGTCATTATTTTGATTGGTCTTTGTAGTAGTTATCATCAAATTAAATACTGGTTTCACATTTTGTGTGTCATTTGTAGCATCATTTTTTCCAATTTTTTTCCAAAACTTAGGTTTATCATTGTTGCCATAGTGATTTCAAAAATTTGTATTGTTTGATCCTTCATTGTAATGTTTTATCACCCCTATTTTGACCAAATATTCTTTGATATTGAGCCCATTTTCAATCACTTTCTCAAATGTAGGTGGACGTAGTTCAAGCCTATAGCTCATGTCATCAGTTAAGTTGTCAATGAATGGTTCCATTTTTCCTTCTTCAGGTATAGAATGAGGATATCTAGCAAGCAACCTTTGCCATTGTTGTAAAATTGAGAGGAATGTTTCACCTTTCTTTTGTTTCATGTTGTAAAGGTATTTTATTGTTACCTCATGTTGAATATTAAAGAAAAATTGTGAGATAAACTTGTTGACTAGTTTTTTAAAAGTTTGAATCCCTAGTTTTAGTTTACAAAACCATTCCATATATTGACCTCCTAAGCTCCTTGGAAGTAACCTCATTAGATAAGTTTCCTCTTGTGAAAATTATAAACTCATGGTTCTAAATTCCCTCACATGGTCAGTTGGATTTGTTTTATCATTGTACTTGTCGTATTTTGGGAATTCACAATGTCTAGGAAATGGTATCATGTTCACACTTGGATCAAAAGGATAAGGGTGAATGTCCTATAATGAGTACCTTTTAGTGTTTCCATTTTCCATTTGATGTGTTAGGGAAACCACTTGATCTATGTTTTGTGTGTTTTGTAGTTCAGTTTCAATTTCTCTAGGTGTTTCTTTTAATCGATTGATGTCAAAATATTTTAGAATTTTTGGACCTAGTTCAGCTAGCATCAAAAGGTATTTTTCCATATATTGTTCTAAGACTTTTTCCATAAATTTATGGAAATTGGGATCTTGTTGTGTTGTTTGAATGTCCTCTTGGGTTATTTCATTCGTGTCATTTTGGTGGAGTCTCCTCTAGGGATTTTCTTCATCCATGGTGTTTGGTGTTTCAATTTCCATTTCTCTAAGTTTTTATCTTTGTAACCTCATCAAAATTGGCATTCAAGTGTTTGTTATGCTTACTAAAATTTGATCTTTTTGTTTCGATGAGTGTCAAGGGTATTAACTTAAGTCAAATAGAATGATAAATTCTATTGATGAGACTAAGCTAAAAATATGATTATTATTTTTTTGTTTCTTGATTGTACGATGACAAGATCTTGATAAAGAAACTTAACATAATAATCCAGAATTTGTGTTTGATGGTTTAGACACTTTAAGGTTGCAAGATCTTGGTTTAATTTGATAAATTTTGACTTGTAAGGTCCTATTTTTCCAAGTTTAAGACTTTGTTTCGACTGAGAAAATGTTTTTGTTTTGACAAAGATCTAGGTTTTGATGTCAATAGTCTGATATCAGTTTCAAATACTCTCTTTTTTCTTTTTTAATGGATGCACTATAATAGAGTGCATATGTGCTAAAACAAACTGCGTATGTGCTAAAATATATGGTGTGTGGGTTTTCAAACAGGTTATATGTGCTAAAACATACTATAGATGCACTAAGATACTGGTAAATTATGTTGACAGGCTATGCATATGCACTATAAGATAAGATAAATGTGTTGAAATAGTGGTTGTGTGCACTAAAATAAACTGTGGATGTGCTAAACTAGAAGTTATCAAGATGTTCATAGTTTTATCTGTTTGTTCTAGTTTTTCTCAGTAAGATGATTAATTCTAGGGAGTAATTTTCTAACCAGTGAAGATAGTGGATGATTATTTTTCTTGTAAATCTCATATTTTGATGATCTATTTGGATGATAACTTCGAAAATAACTTTACACACTAAATCCAAATTGTAGATAGTTTTTTCAGCTTCTATGTATTAAACATGTAGTGAGTGTTCTAGAATCTGGTTTGATTCTTTCAATTTCCATAGGTTTTCACAAAAATACAAATAGTTCAAGAACTTTTCTATCTCAATTAGGTCACCTATAATATCACAACCCACAACTTGCAACTATGTCAGCTCACACACTTTGTCACCCCCTAGAGGGCTCCTGTGTTTTTTCCTTTCCCAAGTCTTAACCAAAGTTGAATCCTCCACTTTTGGCCAAGGTCTCTGATAGTTATATGGTGAGTCTTGGGGGTAGATTCTTCCCTCCCCTTGCATCGTGATATAAAAAGTGTTCAGAAACTGACACAGTTGGATTTTACACTAAATTTCATAGATAGGGTATCCATTCAGAGTGGCAAATGATGAACTCCCTCAGGAGACCTCCGAATATTTAGAAAAAATATTTTTGGGATGGTTATCTTGCACACTTCCATTGAATTGTGGGTTTCCCCAAATTCACCTTTGATTATAGTGGGTTGGAAAACCTGGCTTTGGTTGTTCCCACTTAGGTCGTTCCTATAGGGTGAGTACTTTTTCCCACTACGATAGACCTTCTAAAGGATTTAATAAAGCATAAAAAGTGAGTCTAGCATTTTGATCATCTAGTGAAGGGGAGAGCATAGGCCAATCACTTCAACCATAGTAGACAACGTGTTCAATTAATCCCTTACTTAATCTAAATGCACTATTTTAAACAAAGGAAAAACAATAATTGAAATTAAATCCCTACAAACACCATTAGTAATTTATGTGAATTTTGTCTTTGACCAACATATGTTTTCCAGAAATTGTCTTTGACAAGCGTATTTCACACCTAGAACATAGAAAATAATGATTAGACTTCAAATTTTTAAAATTCTACAAAAGTATTCATATGCGCCATAACAGTTATTAGATGTGCCAAAATAAATCTATGCGCTAAAATAATAGGTCTATGCGCCGAAAGAAAACTCCTTTATTGGTGAAATAGGAACTTAGGATGCACCAGAATAGTTTTCAAATGCATTGGAATATTTGGTGGATGCGCCAGAATAGTGCTCAGATGCACTAGAATATTTGGTGGATGCGCTGGAAAATCTTTCGATCGTGCTAAAAGAAAACACGTTAGAAGCCTGCAAGGACTCTTTTCAAAAAAAGATCAAAATATGGGGTTTTCGAGCCCCACAATGGGTGCCAGAGTGTAAGTGTGGAATAAGTAATGAATAAAATAACAAACAACACTTCTTAATAAGACATTATATCAAGAGAATCAACAATAATTAATCTAATTAAAATAGGAAAACTCTTGAAAGCATCATATTGCTCTCTATCACAAAAGATTTATTAAATCACAGGGCTCTCAGATTTGGTAACCTTTGTGACTGTTAAAATGCCAATCTAGAGAATGAGATGTTGTTAAATACAATAATTCAATCCTATATGATGATGATTAAATGATAATGATGGAGCTATTGTACTCTAGATTGACATGAATATGATAAAAGGAAGTTGACGCAATATTTTGCATGTAGCAGTAGCCTTATGGGAAATTTAGATATTGGGGAACCTTATGTGCTAGCTAAATAACCTCCAGGATTTTACCGAAGCCGGTTCTTCACTTAGTGGGTGAAGTAAAAGGTGAAGGAGATTGCAGGAATGTAAAATCTATACTATAGGCGATGTGCCAAATTCTTTAGACAACTTTACTAGAGCACAGTGCATAATGCAAAAGGCCCGAACTACTAAATTGCTATTGTTTAAGATAATTTTCTCAAAAGCACTTATCATCCAAAAATACCCTCTAATTTGTATAATGTAATCAAGAATAACTTTGTATTACCATAGAAGAGTTGTAGAAACATGATCTATATTCATTCTAGCTATAAGAGGTTACATAAACTGAAGAACAGGCATTCATACAAAAATGAAGATAACAATATAGGTCAATAGTTCCAACAAATGCTTGAAAACAGAAAGGCCAAATTTATTTGGCACAGTCCGAAATCTTTGAATTAAAAGCAACTATTACACATGGCTTACTTCCCAGTGCTTGGGAGTTTTTATAAACTTAATCAACAACCTAATTAAAGAAAAACAGGCCCCACTTATTGGCTAGTCCACCGCTTGGAGATGCCTCAAGAGAAGAACAACCCACGCACAATGATCAACAGCCCAAATTATCTTGAGTCGCCACAGTCAACATCTATCGATCAGTAATACGCTAGTGAGGCCCGATATGAAACGGAAAACCATGCAGCAGTAGGAGAGGACATGCAGCAACATAGCAAGGAACGTGGCAGCAAGGAAGTACAAAAGATCCGGTGGTACTTCCAAGGTAACCAACACAAAAATAAAATCACCACGTGTCACCCAGATGGAGCCCAATAGAAAATAGTAGAGGCGCCCAACAGAAAGCTGCGAGAGAGATCCACATGGAGAGCTCCAAGAAAAAGTAAAGAATGAGGTGGGCCCGACTCAGAAAAGTAGCCAGTGCGAGCCATGTGGCACACAGACAGAGATTATCCAAAAGTGAAGTGAAGTAAAAGAGAAAAGCTTCATGAGGAAGCCACGTGGTGAGCTCCGAGGACAATGAGCATACAAAATTAAGGCGTAGCCGTAGAGGAAAAGAAAATTGCCAAGGCCTCGACAGTTTTTGTTGAACAATTTGGCGACTTATAGGGGCTTTTCGCTCATGGAAAGGAGAACCCTAGACCTTTAGCTCAGCAACAAAATGCTCATAGCCTTGAGAGGGCGGTTTGTAGATTGGTCCATACTTCGCTCATCGGTGCAGAGAGTTTGCAAATGCTCGTGGGCCAATTTGAGATTGATGATTGCTTTGAAGGGAAATCTACCTGATACTTTTGTTTCCAATCCTAATTGGAAGAAAAGTTGCACCAGTTGATGTATGTTTCCCTTGATCTCTTCAGCAGTTGGAGATTGATCAAACGTCTCGAAGACAGAAAGATCCTGTTTCTTCTCTTCGATCATTACAACAATATGTTCCACACCTGCTACCATTGGTTGGTAATGAAAGGTGAAGGGAGGCCTCTCTGAGTCAAATAGGAAAACTTCACCTGCATGTCACCGGTAATCTGGTTTAACTGAGCCCTACAATCTGCCACCTGCTGGATGGCCTCATGCATAGAGATGAGGCTACTCGTGCCCAGAGCTACTATCGTTCGGTCATTGATGCCCATGCTACTCAATGCTTCATCTGAAGTAGTATACAACTTACCCAATAATATTCTAGCCTCTGGAACCTTGTTAGAAGTTAACTCATGAACCTGCTATATTGATTCACTCACCATTCCACACAGGCTAGCCACTTGCGCCATAAAATTTAAAGTGGGTTGCAGGGTAAGGCACAAATCCTTCACCTTATCCCAGTATGATGCATGCAACTCCTTGGAAATTTCCAACGAGCTCATTCAGGGCACAAGGGGTTGGGTCTTTAGGGCAGCCAATTCTGCCTCTTTCCTGCTTAAACCTATAATGGCTTTTGCCAAGCCTTTATCCAATGCAGACATCTGCTCCTTTAGGGTAAAAACCTCCCTTTCCTTTTCTGCCAATGCCAATTTGGCCTGCTTAGTCTTTTGGACCTCCAACTCCAAGTTGGCATTCATTTCTGTGATCTCGGCAGTGGTGTTCTATCAGAGCTCTCTCATCCCCTCAGTTAATAGATTAGACTTAGCTTCGAGTTATTTCTCTTTTGCTTGGAGCTTCTCTTCACTTGCTCAGAGTAGCTCAACCTCCCTTTCGAGAGTCGGAATGACCTCTTTGCCTAAACCCTGCAACTCTTTGATCTTATTTTCAAAGGTACCCCTCTCCTTCTCCAACTGGCTTATTCCATTCTCTTGGGTTTTAAACTTATTTACCCAGATGTTGACCTTATTTTTGAGCTCCATAATTTTATTATCCTTCTTCTTTTCCTATCGGCTGAGCCTGAGAAAATCAGTGGTCACTATTTTTTGGGTCTCCTCCATCAGCTCAACTTTATCTAGTAGACGGGCTTGCTGTAAGTCTAACCCAACGATATTTATAGAATAATCACTAGGCTACATGTCACCTATTGCCTTGATCACATTAGGAGTGATCTTCAGAAACATTAAAGAATTTTGGCTTTCATTGAAAATGATTTGTAAGTGGGGCTCTGCCTACTGAGTTGCATCCTTCGCTCTTCATTTGTTGATCCGGTTGGCGTGGGCACTTTTATTTGTGTCAACGTGTGAGAAATATTCCTAGGTCGAGATACCCAGTCCACCAACAAAAAGATACTCCTAAGGGATGGCCAATAGGAAAGATAGCGTAGACGATGCACCAGAGGTCTTACTAGGTCGCATTATAATAGCTGGGGAGAATGGCGGGATGAATTGGCCACTCAGAGGGGATGAAAATGAGGTGACAGTGTAAGGAAAAACTGAAGAGAGACCAACCGCAGGGCTAGGCCTTGGGGATAGAAATTGTTGGACTACAAGCCTGATACTTACACCAAATTGCATTCTAGGTAAAGTATGGAAAGGAGAGGATACAAGTGGGAAAATGGGAGGAGAAAGACTGGAATGACTGACAAATCCAGAAGCGGAGATGACTGGCACGGATGAGATAGCAGGGGCAGACTGTGGTGAGACCAAAGACATAGAGGAGAGAGAAGAGGGAGGAAAGTTTACCTGATGCTCCAATGGAGCCACAGATGCTTTGACCGCTTCCTTCATCGACTGTTCTTCCTTCGCACCGGCCTTTTCGATTCGTTGTCACTTTTCCTTTGGGAAGTCATCGAGGTCGAGAATGACCCGTCTCTTTCCACTGACGGTCCTTGTACGCTTCCATTTTGATTTAGAGGAGGTGGCTGGCTTGGATGCTTGTGTGCATGGCTCTTCCTCCTTCAGAGGTTGTTTACCAATATTCTTTTCAAGTACTGGACTTTCAGCGATGACGGGGGGATTCTGAGTTACTTCCTCAGATTCCACAGTAGCCTCCTATCTTCTATATTGTTGCACGGATGTCGAGCGGTTCGAAGAATTCTCAACATCTAGATGTTCATTTTCCCAAATGTCATCAAATCTCTCATCGAGGGTGACTTCGTTATACAACTTGCCAACTGCCAAAATCTCCTACTGGTATGTCCAAAAAGCTTGCATCTTCTCGGGTGCCTAATTAAGCTTCTTTCATTGGGTGACCAGGGGGGGGCTGATCATCAACTTCAGGTGGACCCTCTCCATGACATGATAAAAATTCAGCCATGGCGGTCGATCATCCGGTGTAGGCAAATACTCAAGGTCTATATATCTACTTAAATTTCCCTCTTCGGGATTCCTCCGGAGGTCCCAAATTGGCCGAGGCGAATGCGAGATCTTGATGCCGATTCCTAATAAATTATTGTTGGGGTTGTAATCCCATGGATCATCTATTAGTACCAGCCCGAAATGACCCAACTTTGAAAGTAGAATCACTAAGATATCGATCTACGAGGTCCTCTTCTTTACCAGTGATACGAAACTAAACATTATAGGTAGCAGCAAATAGGAGGTTACGTGCTTTCCTCCCTGGTAATCATCATCCATGGTACATAGCTGCCTCATCACCTCTAGGGCCAACACTCGATTAGAGAGAAAATGAGAAAGCTGGAAAGGCTTCCGGAGAAAACCTAACAAGCAAAGCATGGTGAAATCCATGCCAAAGAACCAGTTGCAGGGCGGAGTTAACTTCCCTAACTAAGATCTCTGTCGAGGTGATATGTGTTCTGTCATGTTTAGGCCAACCTGATTCAAAGCCCTTATGGCTGGGGTTATGAATGAATTCGAGAATGTATAGTAATCATAAGTTTTTGACATGATGGGGGTTCATGTCGAAACCGGCTTCCTCAAGCCACCCTCGTCAAAAATAGACAGGGATATAAATGTTGAAAAGTAATCCGTGTTTTGGTGCAAAATTAAGTAAGCCAGGAAAGATGAATACCTGAACTTAGAGCTGACCCCAAATTCCTTTAGCTACAGCCAAATGCCATTGCTAATAACTCTTGCAAAATCAAAAAGCGGGTCCTCGTAATTCCTTTCCAGCATAAAGCAGAGGGACATTTGAAACTGATGAAAGTCTCTGTCAAAGTCCAAACCCCACACCATCATCAACATAGAAATGGTAGATAAAGCCACACCTTTCAGAGCTTTCAAACTGAAAGGGAATTTGAACAGGGTTGAACTACTCATTTTCTGAAGCTCAGAACGATAAAACTATGGCCCCGACTAAAACTCTCCCCACTTTTGCTGCATTCTCTCCATATCAAAATTGTCAACCTCCTTACCCAAAGGAAACAAGATGCACATCATATCTTAAATAGCCACAAGGCTAATGACTACCTGAAAATCCTTGTCGTTGATAACCCCTGTGTTTAGGTCCAACCGTACCGCGCATGCTACAACAACTTTTGGGCAAGGATGCACCAAAGGAACCATATACTATGCAAGCCCATACAACCATAGTCATTTTTCAAATGAGTCTGTCATATTCTTCATTCTTTCACATACAGCCTCCCTAAGGCTCTTAGGATTACAAGACAAGTCAGGGTCAAAGATGTTGTCCCAATCTTCCAAAATCATTGCCTAGTCTCTGTGAGGAACCGCGCTCAATAACTTCTGGTTCACTCGGTGAGTGAAAGGCTAGCTAGGCTTTGCAAGTATGCCTGGAGTGACATAAGACTCTCCATCGTAAAGTTGCACGTGGGTCGCATTCCTCATCTGCTCGCTTAAACTTACTTGGGCCAAAGTCTGTGTAGGGTTTTCTGTAATTTTGGCCATTTTGCATTCACAAGAGTCTCTCTGCAAATCTTTTCAGAAATGGCTTAGTTTTTCTAAAAACCTCTCTCTTCTTGCGAATGCCTTAATTGCTTAATTCTTTGGTAATTTTTGCAATAAATATGTTTCCTTGCATGCCATAACTTGTCTTTTTCACTTTCTCGGGAATGGCGGTCGAAAAAGGTACATGCCAGCCATTTATGTCAAGTTGCTATTATGCATTACCAGTTTTACTTATCCGAAAAGATCGCCAGCTAGCCAAACTGCTCAAACATTTAATCGACAATCTTTCATGTGTGATGGAAACGGATTCTTGTCTCGAAAGATGAACCAGGCAACCCTACGAGTATTTCCTTACAGGTTATCTATATTGTTTGATATTAATGCTCATACGGGGCACATTGCCCAACAGAGCTTTTCTCTATAATTTCATCCGATTCGGATGAGATGGTGGTGCTTCGTATTATTGACAACTGGTCAATCTGCAAATGATGTGGTAGCTCAGTGGAGCAAGTTGTAAGCTGATCCTGCACCTCCCCATCACCTCGCACGCTGCGACATCAAAAATCAAGCTAAAGTGACACACTTGGTATAGTTATTAATCATAATTTCTTCGACGAACAAACCTTAGCCAATCTATAAATCAGCCCCTTGTGCAATATTTCAAATCACAACATCGACTAGCCTTTCAGCTTAGCAACCTCTTGCTGGATAGTATTTTTTCATCTGTTAGTTAGAAAAGCAAAAATCATGGAAACACCAGTGAGGCTCACCTATAGAAAGACCCAGGTTGCCTTTCTTGGCAAGATTACCTGCAGGTGCCTAAAGTGTATGACAGGTGTGAGAAACCTATTATACATGAAAGCCATCAAGTGGGTCCTTGGGAAGGATTGTGTGCATTATGAAGAGCAATATCGGGTGAACACCAGCATCTGCTCCCACTTCGTCGCCGCGCTGCTGGACATCAGCATCTCCAAGCATAATATTTTAAAATTGATGAAGTTGGTCTTCCCTCAACACTACCTCGGAGGTCTGGAGCAGATTGTGCGCGCAGCCCAATTGGGTCATGGGATTCCCTCGGTTCGAAACATTCGCCCACAATAGCTACATGGGGCCATCGTTCCAACTAGGCATTTTCTTTTCGGGTTTCAGCTGGAAACCCATGAAGAGCATCATGCTAGAGCCTATGTAGGTTGCACTTCCTAATGCACATACACTATCTTGAGCCATTCTCTAGTTTTCAGTGGTATGAAGATTTTGAGAGAATGATATTTCCCGACCCTGCGCTGCCTTCCACCATGATCGCCAGTCCTTCTCATTGATATCATGAAGACAAAGATGGTTACAAATTTTGCTTCTTCTGCTTACAAGCCCCATGTTATAGTGGGCATATGTAGATGTTAACATAAGGCCTCTGGCCCCAATATATTGTAATTTTTTGACTTTGATGAATATAATCCAATATGCCCCTTTTTTGACCACCTAGTCCATTTACAACTTCCTTTCAATTGTTTGCATCATTGTTGCATTTCATTTTAATTCTTGTGCTAAGAGGATCAAAAACTTAAAGCAGGGAAGGGTAATTACATATATACAAATGTACAAAACTAACACATATGCAAAATTAATAGAATCATTTAAGATGTATTCCATTAACTGGAATACTTAAGGTGTTTCCTTCCATATCTTCCAACTCGAAAGAGTTGAACTGTTTACACTGATGAATCTTGAACGACCCTTCCTAGAGACTGTCAAATTTGTTGTGTTGTCTGAGCTTTGCTCCGGGCTCATTGAATTTGAGGACCAAATCTCTGCATTGTAAACCCTGATTAGAAGCCCTTTTGTCAAACCATTTCTTCACTACCTACTGGTGGCTATTCATTACTTCCAGGGCATGTTCTATTTTCTCTTGCACCTCGAGCAACTCAAAAAATCGTACCTCCATCGCTCCATTTTGTTCAACTTCTAGAGACTTGAGAAATTGTAGGGTGGGAATCTCTATGGCAATAGGCAGCAATGCCTCCTTTCCATACACCATCTCATAAGGAGATGTCTTCAATACCTGCTTGGGCATAATTTGATTTGCCCAGAGTGTTGTCTGGAGGTTCCTATGCCACTCCTTTTGATGTTTCAAGCCTATCCGTTTGATCAACTGGATGAGTTTTTTATTAGTAGACTCAGCTAGGCCATTTCCCTAGGGATAGTAGTTAGAGGAGGTCTTCAAGAACACCCCATATTTTAGAGCGAACTAGCTCATTTTCGAGCCGAAAAAAACTTTAGCATTGTCAGAGATAATTGTTTTAGGTGGGCCGAATCTGGCCACCAGTTCTTCTAGGAAATTAACAATCTCTTATTCAGTTGTATTTTTTAACGGCACTACTTCCATCCACCTGGTAAAATAGTCAGTTGCTGTTAATATCCATTTATGTCCTACTGAAGAAAGAGGGTTAATCATCCCAATGAAGTCTAAACCCCATTGAGAAAAAGGTTCTTCTATCACTATGGGCCTTAAAGGCATAGCAACATTCTGTCTCTTTCCGACATAGAATTGACATTCCTTGCAAGACCTAATTAATGAAAATGCATCATTAAAAAGTGTTGGCCAAAAATAACCAACACATAGAATTTTAATTGTTGTGGTTCTTGCAGAAAAATGTCCTCCGACAGGGCTATTATGGTATTGATCTAATATCTTCTAAGCATGTTCCTCATTTGCGCATCTTAGCAGGATGCCATTAAAATTTCTTTTAAACAAGACACCCTCTAAAAGGACATAATTGCTATTATGTAGGTGATAGAAACGTCTTTTAAAAGATGGGAGATCAATCAGATACCTTCTTGTTTGCATAAAATTTATCCTGTCATCAAGCCAGTTGCTCTAAGAATTCTCTTCATTTATTAACATAGGTTCCGGAGCTTCAAACTCTATCGTTGTTTCACTGTTTTTAGTGATATATTCACATAGTCCTTTTCCCTTGACGATCTTGATAGGTCTGACTTTAATGTCGTATTCTAGGATCTTGGTAATCCAATTAGCTCTTTTCTCAATGATTTCTCCTTCCATGATATATTCTCACACACTAGGATGCAAAATGCAAACAATCACCTTATTATATGATATCAAATGTCAGAATTTCTTAAGCCCTTTAACAATGGCGAAGGCCTGCTTCTATAAAAAGTTATACTTTACTTTGTACTCTTTCAAAGTTCATGAGTAGAAAGCAAGAGGGGACTCCCTTGTATCTTCATCATCCTTCTGCATAAGCACCGTGGCAATACTGTTTCCACCACCAAAAACATACATAATAAAATCTTTTGATAGGTCCAGGCTAACCAACACAAGGGCGGAAGAAATAGCCACTTTCACATCCTCGAAAGCTTTTTTGGCTTCCATCATCCATTTGATCTTTCTTGAGCATTAAGGTAACAGGATGAACGATGCCTACAAAATCTGCAATAAACCGGCTAATAAAATTGACCTTACCTAGGAAAGACTGCACACCCTTTTTGTTAACAGGTAATGGAAGTCCCCGGATTGCATCAACTCTTTCTAGATCAATAGCAATGCCCTCCTTAGAGATGACATATCCCAATAGCTTCCCTTGGGGAACTCCGAACACTCACTTCTTCGGATTCAAAGAGATCTCAAATTCCTAGCATTTCTAGAAAACAAGCTCCAGATGATCAAAATGATCATCAACAAATTTTGAGAAGATTGTTAAGTCATCCAGATAGATGAGTATAATCTTGTGGGTCAAATCCTTAAAAGCAATGTCCATAGCCCACTGAAAAGTGGCTCTGACATTTGAGAGCTTGAAAGGAATTTTAGCATATGCATACATTCCCCACTTTGTGATGAACACTATTTTGTATTGGTCCCCTTCTTTTACCCGAATCTGGTTATAGCTTGAAAAACCATCCAGCATTGAGAACATTTTAGAGCCAGCTACGATCTGCAGAATTACCTCCATTGAAGGCAGGGGGTAATGATCCTTTAAGGATGCTCTATTTAGGTCTTGGAAATCCACACATAGTCGTATATCTCCATTTTTCTTCCGGACTGGCACCAGGTTTGACACCCAAGTGCTATGTTTGATTGGGAACACTATCTGAGATGCGATCAAATTGTTAAGCTCCTATGACATTAGGGATTCTATCTTTTGGTTCACAGGTCTTTGTTTTTGGTGAACTGGCTTTGCTCCTTCCATCAGTTAAATTGTATGCTTGATGATCCTAGGATCGTACCCTTTAAGATTATCATATGACTAGGCAACTACACTAGGGTATTCCTTGCAGAAATGTTTTAGTCTGTCTTTCCCAACTTTGAGCTTCCTATCTTCCCCGATATGCAAATTGATATAATCACCTTTGTCAGCCACGAGCTTCCTTTTATCTCTTGTTGCATCATCATAATCGAACAGGCTTTCCAGAGTGACTAGCCCCCTCGGGAGCTTGTTGGATTTCAGCTGGATGATTTGATCCCCGTAAGCCTCGGCAATCTTGGGTTGTAGCTGATTGGCAAATTCTCCCAATGACTAGAGGAATGATGCAATATGAGCATCCCTATCAAAAACTTACCAGTCTTGATTGTTATCTGGGACAGTGGGTCTTACAATTACTTTCACTGCATGTTTATTTTTAAACAACTCAAAGGCAGGCTTGAATTGAGCTCCAATAGTTGCCATCTTGTCAGCTTCGACATTCATTTCCCTTAGAATAGCCTAAATATTGAATGCCTCAAAGTTGTCGATCAGATCCCAGACTCTATGTCGATAGGATTGCATATGGATGTTCTTTGTAGCCGAAGTTCTACAGATTTGGTTGACCACCAGTTTTGAATCTCCGAAGACACTTATCTGTTTC